>SJYC01115874.1:0-63919 GCA_006408675.1 Madoqua kirkii | reverse complement strand
GGAGGGAATGAGGCTAAAGCTGAAACTCCAGTACTTTGGCCCCCTCATGCGAAGAGTTGACTCATTGGAAAAGACTCTGATGCTGGGAGGGATTGGGGGCAGGAGGAGAAGGGGACGACAGAGGATGAGATGGCTGGATGGCATCACGGACTCGACGGACGTGAGTCTGAGTGAACTCCAGGAGTTGGTAATGGATAGGGAGGCCTGGCATCCTGCGATTCATGGGGTCGCAAAGAGTCAGCAAGACTGAGCGACTGAACTGAACTGAAGTGTTTCATATAACTTGGGACACCTCTCCCCACTAAATTAGCCTCGCTTTATCTCTGCTTACCTGGCTTCCCAGGTAAAGAACCTGCCTGCCAATGCAGGAAAAGCAAGAGAGGTGAGTTAGATTCCTGGATGAGGAATATCGCCTGGAGAAGGAAATGGCAACCTACCCCAGTATTCTTTTTTTTTTTTTTTTTTTTACTTTATTCTACTTTACAATACTGTATTGGTTTTGCCATACATTGACATGAATCAGCCACAGGTGTACACAAGCTCCCAGTCCTGAAACCCCCTCCCACCTCTCACCCCATATCATCTCTCTACTCCAGTATTTTTGAATCCCATGGACAAAGGAGCCTGTCAGGCCACAGTCCATGGCATATAAAGAGTCAGACATACTTAGCGACTAAACAACAACAGGATCGACGGGAGTGTTTTTATGCTAGTTTATTCTTTTTCTGTAACATGAATTCCATTCCTGGCTAGTTCACTGAGAAAAGCAAAAACCCCTCCTACTTTAAAAGAAAGAAATTATTTATTTATTTCAGCTGTGCTGAGTCTTCATTGCTGCCAGGGTTTTTTTTTTCCTATTCACAGCAAGGGGGAGCTACTCTCCAGTTGCAATGCTTGGACTTTTCATTGTGGTTGCTTCTCTTGTTTCAGAATCCGGGCTTTAGGGCACGCAGACTTCAGTAGTTGCTGTTCCTGGGCTCAGTAGCGGTGATTCCCCAGCTCTAGAGCACAGGCTCAGTAGTTTTGGCACCTTGGCTGAGTTACTCTGCGGCATGTGGGATCTTTCTGGACCAGGGATCGAACCCATGTCTTCTGCATTGGCAGGCAGATTCTTTACCACTGAGCCACAAGAGAAGCCGGAACCCCTCCTGCTTTTAACTATTCCTCTGATGCTGTGCAGTGCTGTGCTTAGTCACTCAGTCATGTCTGACTCTGCAACCCCATGGATTGTAGCCCACCAGGCTCCTCTGTCAATGGGATTTTTCAGGCAAGAATACTGGAATGGGATGCCATTTTCCTTCTCCAGGGGATCTTCCCAACCCAGGGATCGAACCAGTGTCTTCTGTGTCTCCTGCATCACAAGCAGATTATTTAGTTACCCACTGAGCCATCTGGGAAGCCCATTCCTCTGATAGTCTCTTTTTTTATTATAAAAGGCTTATGATCGCCTATGGGTTGTAACCTTGCCTTCATCTATGTTTATTTACATGTCTGATGTGGAAAATTGAATGTATCAGACTATGATTGTGGTGGAAAATTGTTTTGGTTAGACTGTGGTTTACTCACCCTTGTTTTTTAGTTTATTCATCTTAATTAAAATAGAGTTTCCATTACAATTGCATAATCTTATCTAAGACTTCACTAATTTTGTTTTAGAGCTTCACCAGTATATAAGTAGCTTCACTTTATATATTAGTCATGACTTAGTGACTGAACAACAAGACTCCCTACAGGCCTACTTGAGAAAATTAGTCAGTTCTGAAGATTCATTTCCAAAACACAATGTGAAGAATGTTTTTTTAACAGAGATAACATTTTGAGTATATGTATCAAGTGCTGACATGAGTCTTCTCATTTTATCCTTACAACAACTGTTACTATCCCTATTTTACAGATGACAAAGTGAGAATGTTAGTCACTCATTAGCGTCCGATTCTTTGCAACCCCGTGGACTGTAGCCAGCCAGGTTCCTCTGTCCATGGAATTCTCCAGGCAAGAATATTGGAGTAGGTGCCATTCCCCTCCCCAGGGGATCTTCCTGACCCAGGAATTAAGTCCGGGTCTCCTGCACTGAAGGCGGGTTAGGAAACTGAGGCTCAAAGATGTTGAATGATATGTCCAATGATACACTGATAGCTGTCAGTGGAGACAGGACTCAAGCAACTTGACCTCAAGTCTGAAGTCTTAAGCATTATTCTATGCTGAAATGCCTGTCCAGATGCAGAGCTATATATCTGAAGGGTTATCAACTGCTGACTTCATTCAGATGAGATGTAACTATAAAATAATAACACAAAACATATCCCACCATACACACTTAGAATTTATGAAACAACCAATGAAGGCTATCTTCAGGAAGGCAGTGCCCAACCTGTTCCACCTTCCTGCCTTTCACATTTTGGAGTGTACTCTAGAAAATGCCTTCAAAGTCAATTTAAGAAGGGCATGTTGGGCTTCCCTGGTGCTCAGTGGTAAAGAATCTATCTCCAGTGTGGGAGACACAGGTTCAATCCCTGATCTGGGAAGATTCCACGTGCAGAGGAGCAACTAAGTCCGTGTGCCACAACTACTGAGCCTGTGCTCTAGAGCCCAGGAGCTGCAATTACTGAAGCCCATGTGCCTAGACACCCCATGCTCTGCGACAAGAGGAGAATCCATTGCCATGAGGAGCCTGAGTACCGCAACTAGAGAGCAGCCCCTGCTCACCAGAGAGAAAAGCCTGTGCAGCAATGAAGACCCAGCACAGTAAAAAAATAAAACCTTTTAAAGAAAGGGGGCATGAGGACTGAGTATTTGCTAAGTTCCAGATGCTCTGCCTATATTATCTAATTTGATCCTGTCCATCCTATGATGTATTTTTGTCCTTATGTTATGGATGAGAAGTTGCGTAGCAGAGAGAAGTTAAGTAATTTCCCTAAGGTAATATAGCTATAAAATGGTAGAGCCAATGATGCTTGATCCAGACCTAGGATCAACACTCTTGTGTGGCAGATGCTGCTACTTGTCCCTCAAAATCATTCTCCTTTCTTCTTTCTTCATTTAAAGGCAGTTTGATTGGCTTTGTTATAGTCAGTGAATCTATATCTCAGTCAAGACATCTCCAATGTCTGACAAGGTAATAAGCTCCACTGAAATAAGGAAGATTCAAAACCTGGTTTTGTGCCTGAAACCTAGTAGGTCTCTATCAACAAATGTTTTAATGAATCCTTAAAGTCTCATTGTGAAGTAATTCACAGTGCAGTAGAATGCCTCTTATCTGACACGACTAGGACTAGATTATTTTATTTCAACAAACATTCATTTGCCATCTGTCAAAGTGTGACCAGGGTCTTGCCTTTGAGGATAAGGCCAAAGATTGTAGTTATCCATCTTCTTTCTTGCATAAACTTCACCACTTACATATCACCTAACAGTTTGAAGTTGGCTTCCTTAAGGTGGAACAAAAAACTGATGGTATATTTAAAGCAATCTGAGTGCAAAATTCACCTAGATTTTTATGATTTCCCCCAATTTGTAATAGTCTCTCTGCTCACATCTAATTCAACAGCAGTTTTTAAAGTCATTCACCTGAATTGTGTCTTCTAAAGATTCAATTTAGTTGTCATAGAAACAGCTTGTTTTCATACTCTTAGTTCATCAGTTTAATTACAAACAACAATAACACATACAATTGGAATAAACACATTTGGTATCAAACACGAACAACTGTTGGTAAGCAATGGCTTAACTGGGGAGTTGAACTGCACAGCATCCTAAAAGGTACTCACTGCCTAGGTATGAATCTCAGCTTCACTTACTAGTTGTGTGACCTGGCAGGTAGACCACTTAACCTTTGTGCCTACTTCTTATGTGTGAAAGGGGATTCATCTGCTGTGAGGATTAAAGAAGACACTGTGAAGCACAACAGGGTGTGGCATGTGCCAGGCCAGCAATGGTGCAGAATACTGTTGCTGCAGCAGCTAGCAGCCCAAGGAGCCCTGCATCCAGCATCTGCTTTATTTTTGTGTGTGTGGAGGAAGAGGAGTGTATCAATAGCTCCCTTAAGGTGTATCTTCGGTAGCATGAGATACCCATTTCCCAGATGAGAAAATGGAGTCAGTGACCCTAAAGTGTCTTACACAAGATGTCATGCTTTTAAGAACTGGCAAGGCCAGATTGTGAGATTTGATGCCAGAAAGAAAGGGGAGAAATGTACCATCCGTTTTCCTTTTTATCTTTTCTCTATTGAATCAAAACATCCCAATGAGAAGCACCCAGAACGCCTTGGTGCTGAGACTGCCAAGCCCTTGTCCAGCCTGCTCGGGGGCCCACTTGCAGACATTGCCTTCCATGCCCATGCAGTGCTCACCGGAAACAACGGGGAAGGGGTTCAGCCCCAGAAGTCCCTAAAGTGTGCCTGTTGGGAGGGTACTTCAGAGGCCATGCTGTGGCTAGCAGGGGATGGTCACATGATTATGCAGAAGCCAGACTCCATGGAGCTCCTCTGAGGGCGCCTGCCAGGGGGTTCCCTGGGCTGTTTGAATGACCTGAAGGAGGCAAAGAGGGGCTTGCCAATGGGAGTGACTAGGGAGAGAAGAGAAGGCAGCTTGCTCTGGCTCCAGCTTCTGTAACCCTCTCTGGCCCTACCTCTGCTGGTGGGCTCCAGGGCAGTGGGGAGTATGCTGAAGCCGTGTGTTCCCCCATCCAGCAGGATTCTCCCTTTCACTGAAGCCTACACTTAGGCCATGCACGAGGCGGGGGACACTCCGGATCCCAGAGCTGGGTGAAGGTTGTGCAGACTGCTAAAGGGCGAAGTCAGAGAAGCTCAAAGCACCATGTCCCCAGGCAACAAGCCACCTCTTCCCCCAACTTTAACAATGATCATGTTCCGTTAAAGTCATCCAAAGTCACATCCTCTCCTACTTCTTTTATCCATTCTCCAGGCTTCATCCCTCCTCCCAGGTACCCACCTATTGCCACGGGGCCCATTGGGTACCAGAAGACCAGGGTTCTCCATTCTGAGGGGGCCTTGGCTTCCAAATGAGAGATGGGCCTTGGGTCTTGGGCCTGGATGGAGAGACAAACACATTCATCATAGGCCTCGCTGCCCCAAGAACCATCACGAGGGGAAACAGACATCTTTGGGAGAAGAACCAGGAGGGTGGGTATCAGGGGATGTTTTGGTCACTGTACACAGAAGGTCCCCCTGTATAGGGCAGGTGTTTGGCAAACTTGAACTGACTAGATGGGAATGATTCACCAGTGTGCCCGGTGCCTGGAAGAAAACACACTGAAAAAAGACATCAGTGATTTCAAGTCACCAAGAAGCAAGGAACTCTGTCCTCAGAGTGCAAAGCCTTTGGGGGAAGAGACTAGCAAGCTAAGGTAAGAAAAGCATCCAGTGCCTGGCATGTAGTAGGTGTGGAAACCTTGGTGCTCCAAGATACAAAGTTCTAGATGTTAGGAAAGCCTCATGAGCAGTGGGAGAGATGCAAATTCAGGAAAGGGTTTAGGCAAAATGGTCCAGGGCCTTGAGAGAGGAGCAGAAAGTGGGGAGGGCTGGTCCTGGCCTTGGGAATATGACAGCTGGGAGGGTGGGGCACAGGAAGTAAGCGCATTTGCCTTTCGGGGGACGGCGATGCTAGAAGCAGCTTCCTTAGACTCACCCTCCAGCCTTGGTGCCCAAGATGCTGTGGGAACATTCGCTGACTGTTCCTCTTTCCCCTCGTGGCCTTCCTCTAACTCATCTTCCCACCCACCGGAAGATCTGTAGAGGCAGGAAACAAGGGGCAGAGAGTGGTACCCTGGCCAGCTCCCTCCTCCCCATGTCCCACCCACTGTGCCAGGCTGTGACACCTTCCAACACACCCCTGAGGCCACATCCATCCCCGAAGCTCTGCTTCCGCCCTGCTTACCTATGCCACACTCCTGGTGTGCCCTTGCCTACCCTGGCTGGGGTCCCTTCCACCAGGCAGGCTCCATCTGGAGCCAGGGATCTCCCTGGAGCTGAGGTCTAGGAATGAAGAGGAGTAAACAGGGTCAGTTTGAGAAAAATGGCTATCCCAGCTGTGGTTGTGGTGGGAATGTACATTCCTTCCACACATAATGGCCCCAGAAAGACAGAGAAGTGCTAGAGACAGCTGGGCTGTGCCTTGTGTCTAAGGATGAAACTACAGGGCAAGGCCCTTTGTTCTATTAAGGTTCCCAGTAATAACTCTCAAGTTAGAACTCAAGCTCATGGAGTGTCAGACCTGGCCAGAGCTTGATGACCACATCATTCTTCCTGGGGCCTCCAGGGACAAAGTCACAGAAAGTTGGTGGCCAACGCTGAATAGAACCTAGGTCTTCTGACACCTAATCCAGTCATCTGCTTACACCAAGATAATTTTACCTGCAAACTATAAATATGACGTCCTAGTCTTTCAAATAAGAGGACATAGATGAAAAAGTGAAAGTGTTAATCACTCCGTCATGTCCAACTCTTTGTGATCCCATGGACTGTAGCCCACTAGGTTCCTTTGTCCATGGAATTCTCCAGGCAAGAATACTGGAGTGGGTAGCCATTCTCTTCTCCAGGGGATCTTCCCAAGAGAGGACATCCATTCAGTTCAGTCACTCAGTCGTATCTGACTCTTGAGATACCATGGACTGCAGCACACCAGGCTTCCCTGTCCATCACCAACTCCCGGAGCTTACTCAAACTCATGTCCATCAAGTCTGTGATGCCATCCAACCATCTCATCCTCTGTCGTCCCCTTCTCCTCCCTCCTTCAATCTTTCCCAGCATCGGGGTCTTTTCCAGTGAGTCAGTTCTTCGCATCAGGTGGCCAAAGTATTGGAGCTTCAGCATCAGTCCTTCCAATGACTATTCAGGACTGATTTCCTTTAGGATTGACTGTTTGGATCTCCTTGCAGTCCAAGGGTCTCTCAAGAGTCTTTATTCTCCAACACCACAGTTCAAAAGCATCAATCCCTCAGTGCTCAGCTTTCTTTATAGTCCAACTCTCACATCCATACATAACTACTGGGAAAACCATAGCTTTGGCTAGACAGACCTTTGTCAGCAAAGTAATGCCTCTGTTCTTTAATATGCTGTCTAGATTGGTCATAACTGTTCTTCCAAGGAGCAAGCATCTTTTAATTTCATGGCTGCAGTCACCATCTGCAGTGATTCTGGAGCCCAAGAAAATAAAGTCTCTCACTGATTCCATTGTTTCTCCATCTATTTGCCATGGAGTGACAGGACCAGATGATCTTAGTTTTTTGAATGTTGAGTTTTAAGTCAGCTTTTTCACTCTCCTCTTTCACTTTCATTAAAAGCCTCTTTAGTTGCTCTTCACTTTCTGCCATAAGGGTGGTGTCATCTGCATATCTGAGGTTATTGATATCTATCCTGGCAATTTTGATTCCAGCTTGTGCTTCATCCAGCCTGGCATTTCGCATGACGTACTCTGCATATAAGTTAAATAAGCAGGGTGACAGTATACAGCCTTGACATAATCCTTTCCCAATCTGAAACCAGTCTGTTGTTCCATGTCCCGTTCTAACTGTTGCTTCTTGACCTGCATACAGATTTCTCAGGAGGTAGGTAAGGTGGTCTGGTATTCCCATCTCTTGAAGAATTTTCCACAGTTTTTTTGTGATCGACCCAGTCAAAGGCTTTGGCGTAATCAATAAAGCAAAAGTAGATGTTTTTTCTGGGACTCTCTTGCTTTTTTGATGATCCAATGGATGTTGGCAATTTGATCTCTGGTTCCTCTGCCTTTTCTAAATCCAGCTTGAACATCTGGAAGTTCATGGTTCATGCACTGTTGAAGCCTGGCTTGGAGAATTTTGAGCATTACTTTGCTGGCATGTGAGATGAGTGCAATTGTGTGGTAGAGACATAAAACCCAGCAAATAAATATAACAAATATTCAAGCATAATTTCAATTCCTGGAGTAAGTAGGTTGCCTGAGAGTGAGGGAAGAGGCAGTTGAAGAGACATTGACCTGTTGAGAGAGGATGGGAGGTAGAGAGGGAGGGAGGAGGAGGGAGGAGAAGGAGGGACACAGATAGAGACCCACAGAGAACTGTCCCCTAGAGAATGAAGAGCGAGAGAACATCCTTGGAGCACTGCTTCCATCCTGTGGCTCTTTTGGGAACTGCAGCCAGAGACAAACCCAGGTCCTGCAGGTTTGGCTCGGTTATCTTTAACGGTATGCGTGCATGCAAGCGTGCTCAGCCACGCCTGACTCTCTGGGATTTGATGGACTTAGCCCACCAGGCTTCTTCTGTCCATGGGACTATCCTGGCAAGAATACTGAGTAGGTTGCTATTTTCCCCTCCAAGGGATCTTCCAAACCCAGGGACAGAACCTTTGTCTCATGGGGCTCCTGCACTGGTAGGCAGATTCCTTACCACTGAGCCACCTGGGAAGCCCCATCTTCAATGGCAGCCTTTGGCCTTCACCCACTGGGCTAGTTACCAATCAGCCAAAGCCCTGGCACAGCCCTGGTGTTGGGGACAATCCCCAATCCCCCACCCACTTCCCCACCCCCAGGTGGCCTCTGGAAAGTGGTATGTGTCCCACACGCAGGCCCTGGGGCAGATGAACATAGACGAGCAGTCAAGTCCAGCATCCTTGACATCAGCTCCACTCATCACCACCCCTTTCTCTGGGTAACCTCTCCCCACCCCCTACTGCTTGTCTCGGGTGTCATCTCACCAGGGTGTGAGTTGGAAGCAGCCCACCCCGGGCCAAGTGGGTCCTTATGGCATCTTCAGCTTGGCCACCAGCCGCTCTCGCACAGAATCTGACTCCTTCTGGGGAGAGAGTGGATAATGGGGTAGTGGGGAAGGCGTGGGCTTCGGGACCGGGGAAGAAATAGAAAAGGAGTGAGGAGGGGCCTTTGTCTCATCTCTTTTCTAGCCCATCCCTGTGCCTTTGCCAGCATCCTGCCACCGCCTACCCAGAACCATGGACAGAAGTGGATTCTTCCTCACAATAGTGTCCCAGGACCCAGCACACCATGTGCCCAATGCACATTTGATGAGTGAATGGATGGCGGGGAGAGACAGGAATATCAGCTGGAGAAAGCATGTCAGGAGAGCAACTGGAGGGCTGTTGGGGAACAGTTCCATACTGGGATGGGGGCTCTCACCAGACACCGGGCCAGCGCTTCCTTATAGTACTTCAGAGCCTGGTCATGCTGTCCCAGTCTGGCTGCAGCAGCCCCCAGACCCTCACAGGCCTGCCATTGCCCCTTCACGTCCCCTGAGGAAGAAAGTCTGAGAGGTCCTCCCCTGGCTCCCAGCCCCACCGACCCTCCCCTCCAGAGGTCCTCCCACCAGCCCCAAGGATCCTCAGGCTTTGCCCCACCCCAAGCCACCTGCAAACCGCTCCACTCACCAGTGTCCCGGGCAGCCTGCAGGGCATGTAGGTAGTTGTCTCTGGCGGCCTTGTGGTCTCCCAGCTGGCTCACTGCAAATGCCAGGCTGCCAAAGCTCCAGCCCTGCTCCCTCCGCTGCCCCACAGAGCCTGGGGACAGAGCCCGCCCCATTCTAAGAGAAGACTTGGCCTGCTGGGGCATCAGAACCCTGCCCCCCAGCGAGGAAGGGAGGGTTGTCAGGAGTCCTAGTGCGCAACCCCGGCACACCTCTAGAGGCACCATGAAGGCTTGAACTCTTGAAACCCAGCCTGAGTTTTGGCCTGAATGCCTCCCCAGGCTACTTTGAGCCACATAAAAACTCAGGGCAGCAGGCAAGGCAGGTATTAATAGCTCCATATTTATACATGTGCAACTGAAGCTCAGAAAGCGAAAATAATGTGCTGAAAGTCACACAATCATTTAGAAGAAGCACTGGGCTCCACTTCAGGCCTCCCCTTCCAGCCAGGTTCTTCTCTCTGCCCATTGCTGCCTTCCCAACCCCATGCTTCAGCCTCTGGGCCCATAACCCTCTGTCCTGCCTGGCTATCCCATCCCCTGTACCCTCCCACCCCCACTCTCTCTTCCCTGGTTCTGGACTTCCCAGTCTAATTAGCTCTAAAGTATAACCATAATTAGTTCTAGAGTTCCATCCTTGGGGCCCAGCTGGAACCCCCTCTTACCCCCTTGGTCTCAGTCTCACCCCCCAGCCCCTGGTACCCACCGTGCAGGTCGGCAGCCTTCTGATGAAACTCCCGGGCTTCCTGATAGTTGCCAAGGGCACTGTGGGCCATCCCAAGGTTCCTTAGCACCGTGGCCTTCTCTCCTGGCTCCTGGCATAGGGGCAGGGCTTGCAGGAAGGCCTCTACTGCTAGCGGGAACAGCTGGAGCTGGGAGTAGCCCAGGCCTAGATCGTTATAGAGTTGCCCTAGAGGGCATGGCCAAGGTCACTGGCCAGATGCTGCTGAAGCTGTACTGATGCAGCCTCTGTCCCACTCTCCCAGGGTTCCCATGCCCCTCCCAGCCTTCAGAAAGGCCTCTGCTTCCACCCCATGTCTGAGAGAATCACACAGGCTGAAATCCCCCAGATCCCACACTGTCTCAGCCCCAAGGCCTCACCCAGCAGTCCCCGCTCAGTGCTTCTCTCAGCAAGTCTCCGACTTTCCTCCAGCACCTGCATGACGTCACCCACCCCATGCTGCCCGCTCTTCAGCATACACCCCGCTGCAGCCCCCAGTGTCAGGGCTGCAGCCTGGGGCTGCCCTGCTTGGGCATAGGCCCGGCTCGCTTCTTGCAGGCAGTGGGCTGCTAGCCCAGGCTGTCCCAGAGCTCGGTAGCAGGCTCCCATTTTTGCCTGGGCTTGTCCCTGGTCACCTAGTGGCTGGTAGTGGCGCAGGGCTTGTGGTACCAGGCCAAAGCTTGAGGCAGGTCACCCAGGGCATGGTAGGCCAAAGCCACATTGAAACAGTGGTCGCCATGACACCCGCCCTGGGCCGTCTCTTGAGGGCGAGCACATAGGAGCAGCTCAAGGCCTCTGGCTGGGTCCCCAGTCTCCACGTAGGCAGCCCCCAGGTTGAAGGCACAGGCCCGGAGAACAGGGGTGTCTCTGGTTTGTGGCGACTTGGAAGCCAGGAGGAAGGCCCTCTGGAAGCTGGTCAAGGCCTCATGGTTCCGGCCAGCCAACAGGGCCCTGTGGCCAGCCCTGGTGAGGGCTTGGATGGTGGCCTCCTGCTGAGGCCACTTTCTTTTCTTCTTTTTCTTCTTGGAGCTTGAGGACGAGAGCGAGGGTTCTTGGGGGGTATCCTCGGTGCTGGGGGAAGACATAGGGCTGACAATAGGGAGCAGAGGGGTCAGTATGTTATCCTTGGTCCTCCAAAGGACCACTGTCCCTCTGTAGCAATTCAGCTCTACTTCTGCCCTGGTGTGACCCTCAGGGTTTCAAGGATTCCTCTCTGCCCTCTCACTTTGCTTCACCTATCCCACTGGATACCACATCAACTCTCACTCTAATGTCCTGACTACTTGTTCATCCTCCAAGACTCATTTTAAGACAAGAGAGGGCAGGGCACAATCTTTAAGAAAATGACTTAGCCTGAGGACACAACATAAACTGATTAGAACCAGCTGGGTCCAAGATGGCAGACTCAACTTCCAGTTGACCTTGAGCCTCAGTATAGTCTCAATGTAACACACCCCAGGTGCCATGATGGTTCTAAGGATGACCACAGAAATGTCAAAAAGTGGGTGGTGGCCCAATTCCTTGAAATCCCCACCCCTTTTCCAAAATAACTGGAATACTTCACCCAATCATTAGCCTATGTAATCACCTCAATACTGAGGATACCCACTAAGGACCTATGTAAAAACTGACAACCCCACACACTCTGTCTATGGAGTGTGTTTCTTCCCTGAATAAACCTTTTTCTCTTTACTACGGCTCAACATTGAATTTTTTCCTGCACAATGCCAAGAACACATACTTGGCATCCACCCCAGGGACTTGGACCTGGGATGTGACCATCCTCTCTCGAACCATTCTCTTTCTTGCAACAATTTCAAGTAACAGCTTCCTTCAGAAAGCCCCTCCTCTCAAACAACTGGGTCCTTCTTCTGTACTCCCAGAGTGCTTATCTGTCCTTAGGTCTTAAATGGCATTTTTCACACCGGGTTAGGGTTGTTGACTTTCTTGACCATTTCCTCTACTAGATTTGGAGCAACTTGAATATTCTAAAACAGTAGATTCTCAAAATATGTTTCCCGAATGAGATGAAAAAGTTGTGGAGATGGTGGTGAAGACTGCACAGCAATGTGAGTATACTTAATGCTGAACTGTATGCTTAGAAAAGGTTTAAGACGGTGAATTTCATGTTATACATAGATTTTTGCTGCAATGAAAAAGGTGTACTGAATGAATAAATGAATGGATGAACGAACAGAGCACATATAGGGGCTCTGCTCCACCATCTCCTTCACTCGGTGCATCCAAAGACATCCACTCACTACTGCTGCTAATACTCCTGCTGTCTAATCTCAAGGTAGAGTTCAAGTCAGTTCGACAAAAGCTCAGTGTGCTCCTGCTGTGTGCCAGGAGCCATACAAGGCACTAGGGGCACAGAGCTGACTAGGCCATGTAATTGGCGAGGAGCCAACCTTCAGGAGCAAGGCCTCTGTGTCTCCGTTTACTGTCTACTCCCCATCTCAGGGGGAACCTCTCTCCCCACTACCTCCTTGACTTTCCATCTGCTTGCTAGTTTTGGTCGCTTAACATCCATCCTGCTGTTGTCTCCCGAGCACTGTTAAACACAAATACATTTCTCCCATCAACATGTGTTTCTTGTTAGTATCTCTCCCCTAGAAAGGCAAAGCCTTTTTCCTGAATCCTCCCGAGACAGGAAAAGGAGTGGAAAAGGCCCAAGAGGTGAGTTCTCAGTCCTTCCCATTTTCTTCTTCCCTGCTGCCTTTTTTTTTTTTTTTTTTTTTTAGGAGAAGCAAGCAAAGGTGATGCATTCTCTTTTTAAAGAAACTACCCCTGCTCCTAAGAGCATCCAGAAATTCTGTCTCTTTGAGGCCCTCCTTCCTGGGCATTCCTGGCTACCCCCACCAGACCTTGGGGCCCCAGGCACAGGCGCCTTACCTTCTTTGATCTTCTCTGTAGCTGACTTTCTGGAATGGTCCCTCTGGCTAGGATTACCTCTCTCAGCTCTTAGCTTAGAGCCCCTGGGGTTACCAGACAACCAGGTGCCGCCCTCAATGCCTAGGGAATTCTTTGATTGACAGTTCAAATATCCTATCTTAGTGCTGAACTCTGCTGGTGCTTGGGCTCAGATACTTGGATTTCTTTGCCCTTCCTGCCCCACCTCTCCCCACTCTTGCAGACACATGCTTCAAGTCTTTCACTTCAAGCAAGAATCAAAGCACCAAGGGCTTGTTGCTAGTTATAGCTTCAAAGATCATCTATCACATTCCCTCATTTCACAGAGGAAGGGACCTCAGAAGAGCAGGTGTGCCTGAGGTCACAAAGCAGTCATGAGGCTGAGATTAGAGCCCAGGTTTTCTGATTCTGGGCTAACTAGCCTAAGGTCCCTTCCACTAACCGTGATTGCAAGTTTTAATGAGGCGTGGGTTGTCCCGGCAAAGAACTGTTTCACACACACACGAACACACTCATACACTGTGCTTCTGTGTGGTAGTTTTACATTTGGGAAGAGGCTGAAAAGTTGATGGTCAGGAAAGGCCTAGAGATCAGAGGAGCCTCTCTGCCCCCGGACTCCTTTTCCCAGCTCCACTGATCTGCAACCTCCAGGTTCTGCTTAATGAGAGAACAGCAGGACCCAGGAAAACAGGCACCTCCTGCCCTAACTCACCAAGGGTGGCCTGCATCAGAAAGCAAATGTCCTCATTTATCTAGGAGAAAGGCCTCTTTTAAGTAGAGAGGCCATGGCCAGAAACACAGTTACAAGGAAGTAGTTGGGCTCACCGCATTTGCCAGGCAGACTTGGTTGAGTGCCTGCTGGGTGCAAGTCTAGTGCTGTGTGCCGCAGATAGTGCCCATGCCCGAGGCGGGCTCTCCTAGCTGCCTGCGGCTTCTGCCCACGGGCTGGGCCTTCAGGATGCTACCACAGCATAACCAGAGTCAAATATGCTGCTCAGTCTGTTGCTCACTGACCAGCCTCTCTTAAAGGAAAAAAAAAGTGATTTGGGAAGGAGGCAGGGACTGCAACTGATCTCACCAAGGTTCCAATGACCTCTTAAAAATCTAGTGATCATTTCTGGATCATTTTTTTTTGTTTGATTCCCTGCTGTATCTGACATATCCTTGCAAATCTCTGCTTACATGGTTCCATGAGCCACTGTGTCCTGGTTGTCTTTCTCCTGTGCTGACAACTCCTTCTCCATCTCCTTTGCTTGCCTTCTGTCCACTTCTTCTTTTTTTTTTTTTTTAATTTTTATTTATTTGGCTGCACCAAGTCTCAGTAGTGGCATGCAAGATCTTCTTTCTTTGTTGTGGCACGTGGGACCTTTCGTTGCAACATGCAGACTCTTTAGTTGCAGCATGTGGGATCTAGTTCCTTGACCAGGGATGGAACCCCTGGGCCTCTACTTTGAGAGCATGGAGTCTTAGCCACTGGACCACAAGGGAAGCCCCTGTCCACCTCTAAAATACCAGTGTTCCCCAACACTCTGCCCTTTGCTCCTTTCTTACTTTACATACTCTTCCTCAAATACTTCATCCAGTCCTCTGGATTTTTTTAATTGAAGTATCATTTATTTATAATCCTATGTTATTTTCAGGTGTGCAGCATTGTGATTCAGTATTTTTGCAGATTATAACCTATTATGTGCTCTGTGTAGCAGCTCAGTCTTGTCCGACTCTTTGAGATCCTTTGGACAGTAGCCCACCAGGCGCCTCTATCCATGGGGATTCTCCAGACAAGAATACTGGAGTGGGTTGCTATGCCCTCCTCCAGGGGATGTATCCTATTATAGGCTATTATAAGATATTGGGTATAATTTCCTGTGCTATACAGTAAATCCTTGTTGCTTTTCTATTTTATGTATAGTAGTTTATGTCTGTTTCTCTCATACACTTAATTTGTCCCTTTCCTCTTTGGTAACCACAAGTCTGTTTTCTGTGTCTGTCTGTCAGTCTGTTTCTGCTTTGTATATACATTCATTGTATTATTTTTTATATTCCACATATAAGTGATATCTTATAGTATTTGCCTTTTTCTGTTTGACTTATTTCACAAAGCTTTATTATATCACTGCTCTTAACAACAGCAGGGCTTCCCTGGTGATTCAGAGGTTAAAACGTCTGCCTGCAATGCAGGAGACCTGGGTTCGATCCCTGGGTTGGGAAGATCCCCTGGAGAAGGAAATGGAAACCCACTCCAGTATTCTTGCCTGGAGAATCCCATAGACAGAGGAGCCTGGTGGGCTACAGTCCGCGGGGTCGCAAAGAGTCGGACACGACTGAGCGACTTCACTTTAACAACAGCAATTATCTGCTCGCTCTGTGTATCACTGACCTCCGAGTTACTTGATTATGTGTTTATCACGCAAACAAATTTCTTTAGGGCATTAACTGTGTTTGTTTATCTCTACATTGGGCTTCCCTGGTGGTGCTAGTGTAAAGAACCCGTCTGCCAATGCAGGAGACATAAAAGATGCAGTTTAGATCCCTGGATCGGGAAGATTCCCCGGAGGAGGGCATGACAACCACTCTAGTATTTCTGTCTGGAGAATCCCATGGACAGAGGAGCCTGGCGGGCTACAGTCCATAGGGTCGCAAAGAGTTGGACACGACTAAAGCGACTTAACACGCGCGCATCTCTGCATCAGCACCACCTTGATCAGCGCATAGCACAAAACAGGCCCTCAAGTTAGGGATACCAAACCAAAGAACACTGTAGGAACGAGAGTGGAGTTAATGGGAATATTAGGGGGAAATGAAAGTGGCAGGGGTGGGAGCAGAGGCTACTCGAAATAAGACGATTTAGCAGCGAAGAAGCCCCGGAGAAATAGCGACCCAAAGTACCGCAAGAACGGTCCTCCCAGCCTTGAGTGGTATCCTTCTTCCCACCTGGTGCCACACCTCCGAAACCTGGTACTACAAATCCCAGAGCCCCCTGCGGCATAGACCGGAAGTATCCTCTCCGTCTGTGGCAACGGTGAGGGGCGGTGGCTGGGCGGCGGGAGATTCAAACCTGGAAGAAGGAGGAACATGGAGCGGAGAGGAGCGGGCCCGGGCCGGGCGATCTGTGAGTGCTAGAAAGGGCCGAGTAGGATCCAGTTGTGGTGCCACTGGTCGGGGACACGACGGTCCTGGGAGAGGTTGGGGCTGGGGCTGGGGCTGGGCGCGGTACCCGCTGGACAAGGGGCGGCCGGACTGTTTCGCGGAGAGGGAGCACCCAGTTCGGACTCTGGCGGGCAGAAGTAAAGCTGTGAGCTGCGAAATGCTCTGACTTCTGTGTCGCGTGTCAAAGCTTACAAAGAGTTTTCTCCCTTATTCCCAAATTCTGGGGCTCTCTGGGAGAATGTAGGTGGTCTGGTTGGCTCTTTAAAAATTCAGCAGTTCATACTTGCCAAGCACTGCCTAACAAGACATGGGGTCCTTCCTTGACTTTTTGATGCTTCTTTGAGACAATGCCTCTCAAACTTTATGGTGTCTGTCCTATCCCAGAGCGTTAGCAACAGCAGGTCTCAACTTGGGTCCATAATCTGCATTTATAACAGGCTCCACTGGGCTTCTTCCATAACCCCACCAATTGTGATTCGGGTAGTCCATGTACCACATTGTCAAAAACACTGCTTCCGAGTGGGGTCGGAAAAATCAAAGTGCAGAAAAGTTTTCTTCTGACCTGAGTGAAAGCAAAATCTTCTACTCCTTTCCCTTCTCCATTTGGATTCAAAAAGCTAAGTCCATGTCTACCGATCAGTTGAAGGAAAGCTCGTTTCAGACCAGAAAAGAACAGGAAAACTGATTTTTTTTTTAAGACTCTGTGTATGTGCAAAGTCCCGCCGCCCATCTCTCACAGTCCTCAGTTCATAATTCTGAAGTGATGTCATTCACTTACTGGTTTATTTTCCATGCTTAGCAACCAACACTTGTTCCTTGTACACCCCCTCAGAGGAACTGGTGGATTTCCTGCTGTTGGCCAGTGCTTTCAAATCTGAACATGGAGGGGTGTGTGTGTGTTTTAACTTGCTTAACTACCAATTCAAAGAAGCCCTGCCCCTCCCACAAGTCATATCATAGGATAAGCAATATAAGGAAGAGATAAAGAGTCGGAATGGCATTAAGTGCTGAGTCAAAGACAGAGTTGCTAAACTTTCTTTTCAAGTTCTCTGAGTTTTTTTTTTCTTGGTGTGTATATGTAGCTTTCTCTCGTTTTGTCTGATTTTGTATTGTCTTCCCTAAGGAAACTGACGGATGGGAGAGAATAGTTAGGGGAAGGATAAAAGGAGGCTGTGGCTAAGGCAAAATATGAATGCTGCTTCATTTAAGGGATTTCCTATTCTTGAGTTTAGGAGTCAAATTATTGTCTGCATTTTATTTAGCTTGGAGATTATTTTCTTTCTCAGGTGACCTATACCAAAAGGGAGAGTAAATACACCTTTGTGATCTTTTAAAATTCTCTGTCATTCCATTTAATCCCAAGTTGAGTGGCTTTTTTTTCACATGGTACTCTCTGTTGAGTTGCTTTTCCTTCCTTTCTGCTTGGATTTCCCTGGTAGCTAAGATGGTAAAGAATCCACTTGCAAAGCAGGAGACCTGAGTTCAATCCAGGTCTCTGTCATTCCATTTAATCCCAAGTTGAGTGGCTTTTTTTTCACATGGTACTCTCTGTTGAGTTGCTTTTCCTTCCTTTCTGCTTGGATTTCCCTGGTAGCTAAGATGGTAAAGAATCCACTTGCAAAGCAGGAGACCTGAGTTCAATCCAGGTCTCTGTCATTCCATTTAATCCCAAGTTGAGTGGCTTTTTTTTCACATGGTACTCTCTGTTGAGTTGCTTTTCCTTCCTTTCTGCTTGGATTTCCCTGGTAGCTAAGATGGTAAAGAATCCACTTGCAAAGCAGGAGACCTGAGTTCAATCCAGGTCTCTGTCATTCCATTTAATCCCAAGTTGAGTGGCTTTTTTTTCACATGGTACTCTCTGTTGAGTTGCTTTTCCTTCCTTTCTGCTTGGATTTCCCTGGTAGCTAAGATGGTAAAGAATCCACTTGCAAAGCAGGAGACCTGAGTTCAATCCAGGTCTCTGTCATTCCATTTAATCCCAAGTTGAGTGGCTTTTTTTTCACATGGTACTCTCTGTTGAGTTGCTTTTCCTTCCTTTCTGCTTGGATTTCCCTGGTAGCTAAGATGGTAAAGAATCCACTTGCAAAGCAGGAGACCTGAGTTCAATCCAGGTCTCTGTCATTCCATTTAATCCCAAGTTGAGTGGCTTTTTTTTCACATGGTACTCTCTGTTGAGTTGCTTTTCCTTCCTTTCTGCTTGGATTTCCCTGGTAGCTAAGATGGTAAAGAATCCACTTGCAAAGCAGGAGACCTGAGTTCAATCCCTGGGTGGGATCCCCTGGAGAAGGGAATGGCTACCCACTTCAGTGTTCTTGCCTGGAAAATCCCATGAACAGAGGAGCTGGAGGGCTACAGTCCCTGGGGGTCAAAAAGAGTCAGACAGGCCTGAATAACTAAACAACAACTTCTTGAGAGTAGGGGTCCACTAGTCTAGTGTGGCATACAGGGGGCGTTGAATGAATGAATGGTTGCTGAATGATGCATCTTAGTTGGTTCTGTTAACCTAGTCTCTGGGAAAGTACATGAGGAGGATGACAGAAGTCCAGTTCTTGGAGAACTCAGAGCCTAATTAGGGATAAAATGAGGAGCTAAGTTTCCAGCCAAGGAGGGATCTGGACATTCTTGAAGGGAGGTAGTGAGGGAAGGGCTATGAAGTTTCAGGAAGGAGGCGGTCTGGAAGATGGCTGGAGAGGAAGATGGCTGGAAAGGGAAGGAATGCCTCCAGTAGAGGAAGGATCTTCCCTCTAACAGGGTGCTGACTAGGGTATCTTTACTGAATGGGAGCAGAAGATTGGAGCCAGTGTCCTGGGAATAGGGGGACAGGCATGTGGGAGCTGCCTCTAGTCGCTGAGCAGAGTTGCCTAAGAAAATCTACTAAGAAGAACCTGGCTACGGCCCTCTGTCTAATGCTCCCTTCTTTGACTCCTCAGATGAACGCCTCACAGCGGAGGAAATGGATGAGCAGAGGAGGCAGAACATCGCCTATCAATACCTGTGCCGGCTGGAGGAAGCCAAGCGGTGAGCAGAGGGGCTGCCTCTTTCTGGCCTCCTTTTCCCATCTTGCTCACCCCAGGCATCTGCCCCCAAAGCAATGGAAAAAGACAAGAGTCCATTCTGTGGGAAAGGGAGAGTTGAAATATCTTTTATTTTTTTAAAGACTTTATTGAGCCTATTTAGGTTCACAGCAAAATTAAGATAAAGATGCAGAGATTTTTCATATATCCCCTTCCTAGAAACATACACGGCCTCCCCACCATCAACATCCCCCATAAGAGTAGTAAATGTGTTACAACTGATGAACCTACTTTGACATATAATCTCTCAAAGGCCATAGCTTGCCTTAGAGTTCACACTGAATTGTAGGAGCTCTGTGAGTTTGAACAAATATATAATGACATGTATCCTTCCATAATTATAGTATTAGTTTCACTGCCCTAAAGAGGCTCTGTTTCAGGTATTCACCCCCTCTCTCCCACCCACCCCCAATTCCTGGCACCGACTCACCTTTTTACTATCTCCAGAGTTTTGCCTTTTCCAGAATTTTACTTACCTGGAATAATGCAATATGTAGCCTTTTCAGATCGATTTCTTTTTACTTGGTAATATACATCTAAGTTTCCTCCATGTCTTTTCATGGTCTCATAGCTCATTCGTTACTGGTGCTGAATAATGTTCCATTATCTAGATGAACCACAGTTTATTAATCCATTCACCTATTGAAGGTTATCTTGGTTGCTTCCAAGTTTTGGCAGTATGTTTTGCAGATGCAAATACCAAAGAGCACAATGGCTGGATCACATGGTAACAGTACATTAACCATCAAATGGCTTCCCAAAGAGGCTTCCCATCAATGAAAGAGAGTTCCTGTTGTTCCACTGCCTCAGCAGCACCAATATTGTCAGTGTTCCAGATTTTGACCGTTCTAATAGGTGTATATTGGTATTTCATCATTGTTTTAATTTGCATTTCCCTGATGACATATGATGTGAAGCAAGATGCTTCAGATTCTTATTTGCCATATGTTTATTTTCTTTGTACATCTTTCTTTCTTTTCTTTTTTCTTATGAGAGGAGAATAAAGTTTATTAGAGTGGGAGATGCTGTTAGAACAGCAGCTGGCTCAAGGGAGAGCCATACCTGTACGTCTTTCTTGGTGAGGTGTCTGTTAAGATCTTTATCCTATTTTTCAGTCAGGTTGTTTGTTTTCTTACTGTTAAGTTTTAAGAGTTTTTAATATCTTGGGTAACAATCTTTTATCAGATATGTCTTTTTAAAAAATAATAATTTAATTTAATTAATTTATTTTTGGCTGTGGGATCTTAATTTCCTGACCAGGGATTGAACCTGGGCCCTGGCAGTGAAAGCACCGAGTCGTAATCACTGAATCGCCAGGAAATTTCCTCAAATGTGTCTTTTGTACATGTTTTCTTTTACAAATATTTTATCCCAGTCTGTGACTGTCATATTATTTTCTTGACATTGCCTTTTGTAGAGCAGACGGTTTTAATTTTAGTGAAATTTAGCTTATTATTTCTTTCAAGGACTGTGCCTTTGGTGTTGTATCTAAAAAGCCATTGCCATACCCAAGGTCTTCTAGGTTTCCTCCTATGTAGACTTGTAGGAGTTGTGTCACAGTTTTGCATTTTACTTTGAAGTTGATGTTCCATTTTGAGTTGATTTTTGTGCAGGGTGTAGGTCTGTGTCTAGATTCATATTCTGCACATGGATATCTAGTTATTCCAGCACTGTTTGTTGAAAAGAATGTCTTTGCTCCATGGTGTTACCTTTGATCCTTTGTCAAAGATCAAGTGACTGTATTTACATGGGTTCTGTTCGGTTCCACTGATCTATTTGTCTGTTCATTCACCAGTATTGTGCTGTCTTGATTACTGTGGCTAAGTCAGGTAGTGTTAGTATTCCAAAGTGTTGTTCTTCAAAATCATGTTGGCTAGTGTGGGTATTTGGGCTCTCCATGTAAACTTTTAGGAGTCTCACGCTCTACCAACTACACTAGCTGGGCACACCTCCTTGTGAACTTTAGAATCGTTGTATGGACAACCCAAAATGACTTGCTGGGATTTTGATTAGGATTGAACTGACTTATAGCTCAAGTTGGGAGGAACTAGCATCTTGACAAATTGAATCTTCCTATCCATGAATATGGAATATTTCTCCATTTATTTAGTTCTTTGATTTCATCATCAGTTTTGTAAATTTCCTTATGTAGATTTATACCTAATTTCATTTGGAGGGGGGTTACTAATATAAATTAGTATTGTGTTTTTAATTTCGAATTCCACTTGCTCATTGCTGGTATATAGGAAAACATTGGAATTTTATATATTAACCTGGTCTCCTACAACCTTGCTATAATCACTTATTACCTCCAGAAGTTTTTTGGTGTCATGCTTTCAGATTTTCTACAAAGACAAGTGTGCCATCTGTGAACAAAGACAACATCACATCCTTTTATCCCCCTATATACTTTAATATATATCTCTGTATATGGACATTTGCCTTCATAACCACAATGCCATTATAATACCCACCTAAGTTATCCATTAATCCTTGAAAGATCAACATTCAGGCCATTTTCAAGTTTTCTTGATTGTCTAAAAAATCACGTATTTTTACAGTTGACTTATCCAGTTCAGGATCTGAAAGAATTCATATATTGCATTTGGTTGTTATGCACTATTAAGTCTTCTTTCATCTAGAACAGCTCACCTCCCCTTTTCAGTTATGTCACTGACTTGTTGAAGAAACCAAGTCATTTGTCCTTTAGAACATCCTACATTCTGGCTTTTTCTATTCACTTCCTGTCTCCCTCAACTTGTTCCACTCTACCCCATATTTCCTCTGAATGGATGTTGGCTCTAAAGGAAGGATAAATGCTTAATTTTTTTCTTTTAATCAGCAGTGTAATTTTAATGTTCTCCCAAAAAGTAGGTAGGATGGGGTAGATAGGAAATCAGGTGTCTATGGCAGAGAAAGCATAAAATGAGGTGTGACTTGCTCTTTCTTTGAAAACAGATGCTTTCCTATAGGTCCCAAAATGTGGAGGAAGAGCCCACATATTGGGCTTCTCAGATGGGATCCTTTGTTCTCTCCCTTATACACTTATCAGCCATAATAATACTTAATATTTACACTCAAGGTTTTTCACATTCATTAACTCATTTAATCATGGCAGCTGCCTGCTGAAGTGGGAAGTACGGGTGGTATCTTCATTTTGCAGATTATGCAGCTGGAGGCTTAGGTGAATTTGGAAGATGGTGTGGAAAGCAGGTCTCCTGATTCCTTTTTGTCTGTTTGTGCTGCTCCCCTTGCTTTAATCCTACTCCCCTCTTTGTCATCAAAACTGGGTTTGGGGCTGTGTAGACATGACCTTTGTGTGCCTGGGTTCTGAGAACATGCAGAATAAGCGAAGTGAGCAGGTACAGTTTGGTTCAGCACTCAAAGGCATAACCAGACTGAATGAGAGGTTATATCTTGTAACAGGTAAGAGACTGTTTAAGCCTCACGGAAGATGGGCAGCTTCAGTATCTGTCATGGAAGATGTATGGGGCGGGGGGGGCTGAGGACTGGCCAAGCCAGGTGTCTGAGGCAGCTTGGAAGACTGTGGAAACAGCCAGGCAGTGGGCAGAGGTGGGTGTTGGGGGCAGGGCAGAAGCAGGAGTCAGGAGAGAGTGAGAGGCTGCTTAACGGGAGAGAGGGAGGGAAGAGGGTCCTGGGGCTGCATGAAGTGCTGTGGCCTGCCCGAGCAGGCCACAAGCTGCTCTCATGCCCTCAGCTGGATGGAGGCCTGCCTGAAGGAGGAGCTGCCTTCCCCGGTGGAGCTGGAGGAGAGCCTCCGGAATGGAGTGCTGCTGGCCAAGCTGGGCCACTGTTTCGCACCCTCTGTGGTTCCCTTGAAGAAGATCTATGATGTGGAGCAGCTGCGGTACCAGGTGGGGAGCAGAGGTCTCTATCTTCTACATTCTTCCTCTCAAACTCCCTCTTCTCAAAGCTGTGAGAGTGGGATGACTGTACAATTTATTGTCCAGACCTGGCTACTATTGAGGATGAAAAGGATGCTACTAATCTTTGCACCAGAATAACAGGTTTCAATGGGTATCTCCCAGCCAGGCAGTGTGTATCACCCTTAACAGGCATTTGCTAGATGGGTTTTGAGAGGCCCTGTATGAGAACCTCCAAGCAGACTTTTCTACCTACAGTCTACACGCAGAGGCTGTGGGCTTTACCACCTTGAATGTACTTCCCGGGCACGCTTCCCCTTCCCTGTGTTCTAGCCAGCCCAGCCTGCCTCTCCTTCCCATCCCAGCTCTGGACTCCCTTTTCTTGGAAGCCGTACTAGCTTGCTAATCCCATCCCCGTACCATCCTTCCTAAATGCCCCACTGGGGCATCCATACCTGGTGGTTTCTGTCTGTGTGTCTCCATCCTGGGGGCATGGGAAATCCATAGGGCAGGGTCCTCTGCCCTCACCCCTTGAATCTTCAAGTGCCGGTCTAGACTCTGCCCATAGCAAACCCCAAGAACTGTGGAAATAGATTCTCTTCTCTTTCCTTTCCTTTCAGGCAACTGGCTTGCATTTCCGTCACACGGATAACATCAACTTCTGGCTGTCTGCAATAGCCCACATCGGTCTGCCTTCGGTAAAACTGGGCCTTAAGATTGGGGTTCATCTTTGCTCTTTACCAGCACCCCCACCACACACATGCTTTATCTCCCTGGGACTCTTCAGTGTTCATCTCCACGTGTCTCTGAACCTTATTACTTGGTCTCTGCCTCTGTTTCCCTGTGGGTATGTCAAGTGAAGGGCGATGAAGGCTCCCTGGCTCAGGATGTTCCCATTTAGTCAGTGAGGCCCCTGTATCATGCAGGAGGTGGGCCTTATGTTGATGGGCCATCTTTCCACCAGATTTTCATAGTGTGAAGCAAGGACACACCACACCCCTAGGTGATAGACTTGGAAGCCTGGGCCAGGACCCCGGCTGGACACATGCTGTGTGTCCTCTCACTCTTTGACTCTCAGTTTGTCTCTCACCTGTAAAATGGGGATAGTGATCCCTCCCTATCTACCATATAAGGTTGTTAGGAAGATCACATGATCTGTTTGATCTCTTTTTGTAGATTGTAAAGACTGTACAAATTAAGGCATTGGTAAGACTATGCCGTGTTTTTCTGCACTATAGGAGAGACTATAAGACAAGGAAATGATAGTTAAGAAAGCTTTAGTGAGAGGCAAAAACAATAGAAACACGTGTCCTTGATGAGGCTAGAATGCTTTTAAGTCCCTAGATTTGGTCCTTTCTTATGTATCTAGGGTAACCGAGATGCATTGAGGTTAAACCTCATTACTGTCATCAAGTGGCATGGGAAATCATGCCAGGGGTGACTCAGCTCTTAGAGGGGTCCCCTGTGGCTAGAGACCTCTGGCTTGGACACAGTGATGGCATGTCCTGATCCTGTGTGGTCCTTGGCAGTATATGTCTCACTGAGCCCTTTTGGGGGTCATGGCCAGCTCCCAGCATGCCACCTTTCTGGTGAGAGTCCAAGGTGAGGGATAGAGGCTGGCTGCATCTGTAGGATGAATAGAGGCACCTATTTCTCCTGGAGCATGTGGCCTGCATCCTGTAGACTTGATAGTCTTGTCTGATGTTTGGTTAATGTTTGGTTTGGCTGTGTGTCTGTGGCTGGGCCTCAGCTGGAGTGTGTCCCAGTGCCTTTCTTCTACACTGAGTATGTGGATGAGTGCTGGCTGTAAAGAGTTGGGGAGATTGACCCAGAAGCCCCAGGCAACAAAGGAACACACACCCCAGGTCAGATAGGAAGACCCATTCCTCAGCCCCTCTTTCCATATCTGGTGCTGCTTAGAAGTCTCCAGTGGCAGTAATTGGGTGGTTTCCCCTCCAGACCTTCTTCCCAGAGACCACGGACATTTATGACAAGAAGAACATGCCACGGGTGGTCTACTGCATCCATGCACTCAGGTGAGAGGCCAGGACTTTGCCATCTGGGTTCCTTGGGTGGATGCAACCAACAGTCAACAGCAACAAACACTGACACAGGAAGGACGGAGGGTGGACCACAGGGAGCACTTCTCGGAGTGATGTTTTCAATCTACCTAGTTTTGTTTAGGTGTATGTGTGTGCCGGAGGGCACCTTTACATGTGACCTCTGTGCGTGAAGGGAAAGAGCAGGCAGTGAAGAGTCTTCAGCTGTGACCGGGGTGCAGAGAAGTCCGATTAGGATGTATCAGGAGGGTCGCATGCTGTCACAGTCAGTGTGAAGAGAGAAGGCTGTTTAGTCCTACTTAGAGCCAGCTCTCAGGAACCAGTTGGCTAAATCACAGAAAGTAATTGACCTGTTCCTGTGTCCACCACGTCACCTCCTTCTGGCTTCATTTCCTGCGTCCTTTCAGGTGGCCATGCCTTAGCTCAGCGGGTCTCTGCTTGCTATGCCCTTTGCATCCTCCATCTCCATCCAATGACCTGCTGCTGCAGTGTGTCCTTCTCTGTAAAGCCTTCCCAGTCCCCACAGACCTCCTATAGCATCTTACTTATCTGCTCCAGCATTGCCTTGGGCTGACTTACACTGCCTATCTCCCTGTAAATGGGGGATGAGTTGTGGGCAGGCGCTGAATAGTCTTCATTTCTAAATTCCCATAGTATCTCCTGCAAACCTATTCTAGGCAGCCTGTCAAAATGAATAGGCCCCAATGCCTTCTATTCTTTCCCAGTCTCTTCCTCTTCCGGCTGGGATTGGCTCCTCAGATACATGATCTATATGGGAAGGTGAAATTCACAGGTAAGCCCAGCTCCTCCCCCAACCTCCACAGTCTGGGCGGGGTCTTGGGGGTTCGGGGCCTGATGTAGGGCACCTGTGCTATTATTGCAGTGGAGGAACTCAGCAACATCGCCTCTGAACTGGCTAAGTATGACCTCCAGCTGCCTGCCTTCAGCAAGATCGGGGGCATCCTGGCCAATGAACTCTCAGTGGATGAGGCTGCAGGTAGAGATCAAGCCCACCTGTTGGCGTCGTTGCGTGGGTATGGGAGGATTCTGAGCCTTATGCCCCCGTATAAACTTTGGTTACCTCTCATCATAGGCAGGGCCATTAGGCTACCTGACTTGCCTAGCCTTGTGGATAGAAAAAAGGGTAATGTCAGAGTGTTCTGCAGTTGATTATGCTGTAGCTGGACTGGGGTTTGCTCTGGCCTCCTGACCTTGTTTTCATGTCCCCTCTAGTCCATGCGGCTGTTCTTGCCATCAATGAGGCAGTGGAGCGAGGGGTGGTCAAGGACACCCTGGCAGCCTTGCAGAATCCCAATGCTCTGCTGGAGAATCTTCGAGAGCCTCTAGCAGCCATCTACCAGGAGCTGCTGGCTCAGGCCAAGATGGAAAAGGCTGCCAACGCCAGGAACCGCGTAAGGAGACTTGGCTGGCAAGGGCCGAAAAGCTGGGTGGCCTGGAAAGTCTCTAGTGAAACCAGGACTCCTATCTGTCTTGTCTCTGAGTAAAGTTGCCTAGAGAAACTAACTTGTCAGTTACTATTGAGAAATAGGAGAGGAACAGAAGAATGATGAGAATTGAGAAGAGACAATGGGGGAAAAGGTTCTCGGGCAGGGCTGAGAGACTGGAATGTAGAACTGGATGAGACTAGACTGGAGATTCCCAAGGTTAGTTCAGCTTAACTGTGTCAGTACTGAGGGGGTTAGGTCACACAATTTCCCCAGATTCCTTCTAACCAGACTGATCTTTGGCTTTGAGAAGACCCCCAGAAGACCAAATAGTTATAACAGGGAGGGAGGAGTAAGAGATTGAACTGGTTTTCCCAGGTTCCCCTCTCAATGTAGTTTTTGCAGAATGATGGAGAGAGCCAAGACATCTATGACTGCTACCTAACTCAAGCGGAAATCCAAGGCAACGTCAACCATGTCAATGGTAAGAGGGACAGGCCAGGACAGGTTTGAGGGATTAGCCCCCACCCAGGAGTTTTGAGGTTGGCTTCTCTCAGGCCAGAAGGCCCATGGCCTCACTTGGGTCAACCTTTATTTCAAAGTCAAGGCTATATGTATTCTTTACATCTGTCAATGTCTGGAGAAGCAGTCTCTGTCAAGGGGGCTTCTGTTTGAATGGAGAGCCTTGGAGAGGACAGAGGCAAAGGGGAAGGCCCTTCAGTCCGTGGTGCTAGGAGCAGTTGGTCTGGGGTCCTTCAAGAAGAGAGTTTGGAGGATGGATGGATGGGGATGGGGGATCAGGGCAGAGAGGCTACTTGAAGGCTCAGGATGGAGTGTGCACCTGCCTGTTTGGGTAAGGGTATCCTCAGGGTCTGGAGTGATGAGCTGGGAAGACCATGAGGATCAAGCTAAAGAATTTAGGCTGGGCCCTAGGAGCCCAGGGGGCAGGGGTGGGGGTAGCCCTGGGCAGAAAAGAAGCGGGCTGAGCCGGGAATGGTGAGGAGTTGGCTTTCTCACACTCTCCATTATGGAGTCTTGGTCTTTTCAGTCCATGGGGCCCTAGAAGTTGTTGATGATGCCCTGGAAAGACAGAGCCCCGAGGCCTTGCTTGAGGCCCTTCAAGACCCTGTCCTGAACCTGCAAGGAGTGAGGAGAGACTTTGCGGATTGGTACCTGGAACAGCTGAGCTCAGACAGAGAGCAGAAAGTGCAGGTCAGGCTCTGTCTATGACTTGCTTACCTTCTCTATCTGACTATGGGATGATGGAGAGCCTCACCACTGTCAATTCTTTGTATCTAGTACGTGCTGACTACATGCTGTGTGTGTGTGTTAGTTGCTCAGTTGTGTCCAATTGTTTACAACCCCATGGACTGTAGCTAGGCTCCTCTGTTCATGAGATTGCCCAGTCAAGAATACTGGAGTGGGTAGCCATTCCCTTCTCCAGGGGATTTATTCCCACCTAGGAATCAAACCCGGGTCTTCTGCATTGCAGGCAGATTTTTTACCATCTGAGCCACCAGGGAAGCCTATTTAAGTGGTTAAATTACCCCAAAGTCTAATGGACCAGACTGATCAGCTTCTGCTCTCTGAGCATCTCTCATACTGACCAGGGGGCCCCGGGGGGCAGCCCAATAGGCAGTGATATGTTCCGCCATTGCTGAACTGAGGCTTCAAGTTAGCAATCTTATTTTAAATGCTGTTGACTTTCTCCCAGACACTATATTTGTGTTGCCTGTGTTCTTAATTCCGATGTTTGCTGGGTAAGAAAAAGCCAGGGGTTAGAGATGAGTTCCTAGGGCTGGGCAGGCCAGGCTAGTCTGCCTAGAGGCGGAGGTGGGCTTGAGGGTAGGTGACTGGGTGGACCTGGGGCGCTCGCTGCCTGCTCCTGAAGCACATTCACAGCCCTTGGAGGACTCTCTTCTATTGCATCTCTTCCCTCTTCCAGGAGCTGGGCCTGGTGGAGCTTCTGGAAAAGGAGGAGGTCCAAGCTGGTGTGGCTGCTGCCAACATAAAGGGTGATCAGGAACAAGCCAGTAAGTCACCTCCAGACTGAGACCTGGTCTGGCTGTATCCCTGGTTTTGGAAGAGTGTGTAATTCCTTGGCTGGCTTCTGTACAGAGCAGTGCAGACCGCTGCTCCATTTCCTGGCCGCCACCTAGTATGCCCTATTCTTGGCTCCCTAGAGGGATGCTACAGTTAAATTCATTAGGGCCTTAGAGATAATGACTCAGTTCTGCACCAGGCTGAACTCCTGGGGCAGGCAGTTTCCTTGTAAGCACTTGCCCTGTATTTTGACCGTTTCAACCTGCTTGGGTTCCTTTGGCTTCCAAAATATAGTGATGGCCCAGATGAGAGAGAAACTCGTGGTGCAGCTGTTTCCCTTAAAAATATCCTATACAGATATAATTCTTTAGTAAAAGAAGGTGAGTTAGTGATTGTCTCCCTCCCAGGGGATCAACCTGGAGAGCAAGCGTGAAGGAAAACAGAGCCCCAAGCATCCTGCAGAGGCCAGTGGACAGCACACCTGACGCGAATGCTTGCCTTTGTCTGGACTTGCTTGGTCACCTTTCACCTTTGCCTGGCAGGCTCTGCGGAGCCCCCAGGTCACTCTCGGCTAATGGCCTGTCTTATCGCTCAGTTCTTTCCTCGTGCCAGAGTAATCTGACAAATCTGATCTGATCTTTGTTGCGCACCTTCAGACCTTCACGGGTTCTTCCATATTTCTCCAAGACTTGAGTCCCTTTTCCTCCTCCTCCTGGTATGTGAGACCTTCCAAATATCTCTCCGACCCTTCTTTCACATCCCACCAGCCTAGCCGAGTCAGACAACTTGTTCTTGCTTGATGGCCCAGCCTTGCCCAACGCGAGGCCTCTGTCTTCTAGATTACAGTTCCCCCACACTGTCACTGGTGGAAACCGGATGAAAATGTCCCGCAGAGCTGCCTCACAGCTTCCTCCTCTGTGAAATCTTCCTCCTCTCTCCCCTAAAGTCTCTCCTCCTCCACACTGCCAGGATACTAATGGGGAAGGGAAGTACCTTTCACAGCAATGACAGCAATGCCGGGTAGTAATTCTGTATCCTTATTTTTTTCCAGTAGATTTTGTGCTCCTTGATGGCAATGCCCATATCTGCCTGGCATTTTATAAGCCCCGGCATTTGAAAACTAAAACACATTGATGCACCATGGCCCCTTTGCAGCCCAAATGGCTCTGCCTTGAAGCCAGTTCCCTATTCCTCTGCACAGTCATCAAGATTTGGTCTCTGGAGCCTCTTGACCAACCTCATCTTAGCTGCGCTCCACAACCTCCTGTCAGTCTTGCGCTCACCACCTTAGGAACTCACCTCAGCTATGACAGCCACTCCTTGTTACCTGCTGAGCTACTCAACTTCTAGGCTTGACAAATTGCTTCTTCCAGAACCTCTTCTTAAAGTGACCCAGCCCCTTTTCCTCCTGAACATTTAGAAATACGTTTGGAACCTAGCAGAGGTTCAAATCTGTTTCCACTCAGAGATTACCAGCAGAACCTATTTAGCTAGGAGAGTGGAAATGGCACTGGATGCCCAGCCTCCACAGCCTCTCTCTCCTCCCCTGCAGTGCTCCGGGCTGTGCAGAGGATCAACAAAGCTATCCGGAGGGGAGTGGCAGCTGACACTGTGAAGGAGCTGATGTGCCCAGAAGCCCAGCTGCCTCCAGTGTACCCCTTTGCCTCGGCCATGTACCAGCAGGAGCTGGCAGTGCTCCAGCAGCAGCAGCAGGGGGTAAGCCCTAGAAGTGAGGGTCCAGCTCTCAGGTTCCCAAGCAGCTGGAGAGATCAGAGTAGTCAGTCCAGAGCGCCCATGAGAGCACTGTTAAATGCTGGCAAGCGACTAGTGGGAGGTGGGCTGCCATCCTTGCCATCCTGGGTATGTTATAATGGCAAATACGTTTGAGCAAACGCTGCTTTAAACACTCATTTAATGCTAAAGGAACCCTATAGGATAAGTATTATTTCCATTTTAGAGATGAAGAAACAGATGCTGAGGTTAAGTAATTTGCCCCAAACGGCTATAGCTGGCAGTGCTGGGAGTGCACGCAAAGCCGAGTGTACTTGAAGCCTATGCTTCTTACCACTCTGCTGTCTCACCTCCCCTTGTCCATACGGCTTCTCTGACAGTGAAGTGATAGGGCCTTCCCGGCCTGCTGGAGAAGTTAGAACACATCCGAGGGTCCCAGCAGGGACAGGGAGAAAGGTGTAGACAATGTGAATGGAAGACAGTTTCACAGTAGGAGAATGGAGAGGGCAGAGCTTGGGGTAAACCTGGGAAGTCTTGGAAGAGAGGAGACTCAACAGAGAATCCTCCCCACAGCAGGCATTTACAGAGCCTCACGTCCCGGCACAGCACCTGGGAAGGGGATGGTCTCAGTGAATGTGAGGAAGTCTATGACAAGGAAGCAAAGATAAGTCCTAAGAAGTAAAATATAGCGACTAATGTGGACTTCAGAGCCAGACTGCCTGAGTTAAATTTCAGCTCTGCTACTTCCCAGCTATGTGACCTTGAGCCAACTCTTTACCTCCTCTGCCCCTCAATTCATGTATAAAATCAGAACAATAATATGTTTGTCTCATAGGATTGTTGTAAGGATTAAATGAGTTAACATCTGTGCTTAGAAATGAGCCTGGCATAAAAAGTTTTAGCCATTATTATTATTATTTGCAACATTCTGATTGTAGAGGACAGGAAGGGTGCTCCAGACAGGGCCGAGCACAGGGGGAGGAAAGGGGCCCTTCGGTGTGTGGTATAGCACAGAGGGGCCTACTTTTTCTTCCTCTCTGTGTACCCAGGGCTGACTGCAGTTCTTAGTGTGTGATAGGGACCAGTAGAACTCACTGGTTGAGTGTGGGCTCTGGTGTCGGCAGTTAGGTTTGTCTTATATTACTTTACTATGGTCTCATCTGTGAAATGGGAATATCAGTGGTACTTACCTCTTTGGCTTGTTAGAAAAATTAAGTGATAGTGTGTACAAAGTACTTATACATTGGATACATAGTAAGCATTATTAAATTTAATTATTCGTGAGTGGATTAGGCCGTAAAGGTTTTGAGATGTAGACTCTGGGATATGGGAGAGGCTTAGGGGCAGGAGGGCAGCTGGGCCCCCAGCCCTTCACCAGCCCGTGGAGTCTCAGCCCTCCCTGTGTTGCAGGAGCTGGCCCAGGAGGAGCTCTTTGTGGCTGTGGAGATGCTCTCAGCCGTGGTCCTGATCAACCGGGCTCTGGAGGCCAGGGATGCTAGCGGCTTCTGGAGCAGCCTGGTGAACCCCGCCACGGGCCTGGCCGGGGTGGACAGGGAGAACGCTCAGCGGTAAGAAAGGTGTAGCCGCATATGGAGGGAGGGGATGGGTGATGGAGAGAGTGTAGCCAAGACTCCAAGATCTTGTGCTCGGAGGCTAGCCTTCTGCATGGTGTCCTGTTCCTGGGCCCAGGCCTGCTCTCTGGGTCTTTCTGCAGTTCTCTGACCTGTTTCTTCTGGGAGTGGTTGGGCTCATAGTCATTCCCCTTCCCTCCATTTATTTAGTTTTTCATTGCTAATGTTTGAGTACCCACTCAGGTGCCAGATACTAATCTAGGTGCTGGGGACAATAGCGAACAAAGCACAGATCTGCTGTCATCTGACTTTGTGCTAGCAGAGGAAGAGAGGCAAAAAACAAATACGTTAAATGATGAGAAGAGCTATGGTGATAAATGGGCTTTCCTGGTGGCTCAGTTGGTAAAGAATCCTTCTGTAACTGGAGAGACCTGGGTTTGGTTCCTGGGTTGGGAAGATCCCCTGGAGGAAGGCATGGCAACCCGCGCCAGTATTTTTGCCTGGAGAATCCCATGGACAGAGGAGCCTGGCGGGCTGCAGCTCATGGGATTGCAAAAGAGTCAGACGACTAGCGACTAAGCACAGCATACATGGTGATAAATAAAACAGGGCAGAGAGGATAAAGGATATGGCCCTGGTAATAAGCATGGTTTGTGTCTGCTACATGGCATGGTTAGAGAAGGCCTCTTTGGTAAGAGTGTCATTTTGAGAGAGACCTAAATGGCATAAGGGATTGCCATGAGCTATCTGTAGCACAGACTCTGAAAAAGAAGTGTCCTTGGTGTGCTCAGAGAGCACTGGGAGACCACGAGGTGGGGTGGAAGGAGGGGAGGAACATAATGGGAGGTGAAGTCTCAGAGACCTGACCACGGAGGCCTCTGGCTTTTACTCCAGGTGAGGAGGAAGCCACGGCAGGGATCTGAGTGTGGAGGGAGGTGATGCGATCTGCTTTTAACAGGATCACTCTGGCTGCTGTGCCAAGACTCGACTATAGGTTAGAAGGGGAAAGCAAGGAGACCTGTTAAATGTCTATTGGAGTAATCCAGGCAAGAGATGATGGAGGCTTGCTTGGCCTAGGGCCATGGCAGTGGACGTGATGAAAGGGAGCCATATTTTGGATATATTCTGAAAGCTGAACTGACGGGATTTGGTTATGTGGTGGATATGGAGTGTGAGAGAGTCAGGTGTGACTTCAAGATTTTTGGCCTGAGAAGTTGGAGTGACTATTTACTGAGATGGAGAAGACTGAGGAAGATGCAGAGCAAGTGGGGGAATCAGGAGTTCAGATGTGAACTCAGCTGGAGGTGAGTGTCAGACGTTCATGTGGAGATGCTGAGCAGGCAGCTGGCATTTATGAATGGGTTATAGGTGTACTTTGGGGAGTCACTAGCATTTGGTGCTTCAGGTCATGAGATTAGGTGAGATCACTTAGAATGTGAGCATGGAGAGAGAAAGGCTTGAAAACTGAGTCTTGGGATGCTCTGTGCTTAGAGGTGAAGGAGGAACTAGCAGAGGAGACTCAGAAAGGACAACCTGTGAGGTGAGATGAGAACCAGGAGAATGTGATGTCCTGGAGGTCAAGCACGGAAAGTCAGAAGTTTCCCCTGACCTCTGGCTGGTGATGCACACGCTCTCCCCTCATCCTCACTCACCTGGCTGCCAGGTACTTTGATGCTCTGGTGAAGCTGCGACAGATACGTGGAGTGGATGGGGCCTTCCTGAGCTGGAATGACCTACAGGCTGCAGTGAGCCAGGTCAACGCCCAGGTCCAGGAAGAGACTGATCGTGAGTGGAGTCCAGGACGGGGATGACGGCCCAACTCGGACAGCCCCATCCTTTAGCCATAAGCCTGTGCCCTCTGCCCACCTCAATCTCCCTTTCCCAGAGGTCCTTGCGGTCAGCCTCATCAACGAGGCTCTGGACCAGGACAACCCCGAGAAGACCCTCTCCTCCCTTCTGCTTCCTGCTGCCAGCCTGGATGATATCAGCCTTCCCGTCGCCCCTCGGTACCATCTCCTCCTCATGGCGGCCAAAAGGCGGAAGGCCCAGGTGAGGTTTGGGCTGGCTGGGTTGGTCACCAGCACAGGAAGAATATCTCCTGTGCCTAGAGCTGTGCCCAGTATGCACCCTGGAAAGCCAGTCTGATGGACATGGTCCCTTCTGGGGATGGGAGGCAGGGGGCTTTTGATCTGGCCTTGGGGAAGAAGGGCAGAGCTCCAGATGACCGCACAGAGTGACCTGTGGGCACCTTGTGTGTGGGAAGAGCACAGATATGGGGGGCTGAGAGCCAGGCTGCATCCCCTGCTCTGACGCTCAGTGACCGTGTGACTTACAGCAAATCCCTAATGTCCCTGAGCTCTCCTTAGACATCTGTAAAACACTACATGCCCTGTGAGCTGACGAATGTGGCAGGGTTTTGAGCCTGTAATGGCCAGAGTAGGTGGCAGCATAGAGAGTGGCTGAGGGCTACTAGTCCTGAGCCAGACTAGCTGAGTTTGGATGCTGGCATCTGACCCTGCACATGTTACTTACCCTCTCTGGGCTTCAGTTTCCTCAGCTACAAGCTTGTGATAATAATAAACTTACCTTAGAGATATTGGGTTTAAGTGAAATATATGACAGGGACACCAGCTAATGTTGATCAAGTTCTCAACCTGTGCCAAATATTGTCTTACGTGCTTTACAAATGCTAGTTCATAAGTGCTTTAGAACACTGCCTGGACCATGAGGGCTCAATAAAATGTCAGTTCAGAAAGTGCATCTATAAATGAGGAGAGTGGGGAGGGAGTAGAGTCTGGGGTTGGGGTTGAGTAAATCTAGGGAGGGAGTAAGCCTGACAGCAAGACGGGCACAGGCTCCCTTGACCTGTGCGGCAGAGGAGCCTGGGGAGGAAGGAGATGGTGGAGGTCAGGGTCAGCACTGGCCTGAGAAGCTGTGCGTTGAGGCATAAGGGAACAGGGAGAAGGAGTGGGGAGAGCCCATCACCCTCCGATGTGGGCTCTCCCTGGACATGGCTAAGGCACAAGGGCAGGAAAGGGAACTATTGAGAGCGTGGTGGATACTGAAGGTTTCAGAGGCTTCTGGGGTGCCACGGCCCAGCCAAGTTGACGTATGGCCTGAAAGCAGGGTGGAAAGAACCCTGTGAGCTTGGCAGCAATCCAAGGGAGCCACAAGGCTGTGCCAGTGCAGGGTGGGCAGAGGGGCACAGAGACTGCTTATCCCTGTGGCTCCCCAAATCAGCCTGCAGTTTGGCTCCCCTGGGCACCTGGGCTTGGGAACCTGGGGAGACCAGCCTGAGCTCTCATCATATCCCATTGTTCTCAATTTATCAGGTGACAGGGGATCCTGAAGCTGTGCTGTGGCTGGAAGAGATCCGCCAGGAAGTGGTTAGAGCCAACCAGGATACAGATGCAGCTCAGAGAAGTAAACGGGCCAGAGTGGAGGTCGAGGGCAGGGAGAGGGTTTGGGGGAGGTGAGGAGATACGGGCTCGGTGGGAGCCCAGACAGTCAGGTAGCCTCCCCAGTCACCTCCTTCTCCATTTCAACTGATTTGGGGAGGCAGGCCAGAAAGAGAACAGGAGGGCTGCTGCTTTGACCATAGGATGGATTTCCTAGCAGTCAGCTGGGCAGGAAATCTCTGGAGTCGAGAGCCGCTGTTCCACCCACTGCCTCCTTCTATGCCTTCCTGTGTGCACTTTCCTCCTGCAGTGTGAGTGTGCAAAACAGGTGGGGGCCAAAAAGCCATCCCATTTTCTACTGGTAGCTTGAGTTTGGGTTTCAACAATTGGCTCTGGTTAGAGAATGTTTAGTCTTGAAGTTGGCAAAGAGGGGTTGGCTTTGAGGAAAATAAAGGCCAAGTTAGCACAGACGCTGGCGTTCTTGTGTGGGATGCTGATGATGTTAGCTCTCAGTGTCTGGAATCCATCGGTATGTCTGTTAGTGACTGGAAGGCAAGGGCTACATCAATTCCCCCCACTTCTTGGACTTTATTCTCCTCCTATGAAACTGTCCTGTGGTGTCTCCGACCATGTCTTGCCCCAGAACTTCTGTATAAGCCTTCCTTTTACCAAGCCCTAGTCCAGCCCTGCCTTCCCTGGTGGCTCAGTGGTAGAGAATCCTCCTGTCAATACAGGGGACACAGGTTTGAGCCCTGGGTCGGGAAAATCCCCTGGAGGAGGAAATGGCAACCCACTCTAGTATTCTTACCTTGGAAATTCCATAGACAGAGGAGCGTGATAGGCTATAGTCCATGGGGCTGCAAAAGAGTCAGAAACGACTTAGTGACTAAACAGCAGCCCAGCCCTACACTGCTTTCTTCCAGGAAGCCTTCCTTGATTGCTACCTTTCCCTTTAAGCACAGCTGCATGCTGCTTCTTTTCATCTGTCCATCCTGGGATGTCCTTGTCCCTTCCATCACACAGTGTTGTTTTGAGTCCTCCTCTGGATTCCTTCACAATAGACAGGACAGAGCCTGTGGAACGGGCTCAGGGAAAAATTGACCACTTCCTCTCCTATACCCCTGTTAGTGGCTCTTGGTGTGGCTGCCATCAATCAAGCCATTAAGGAGGGCAAAGCAGCCCAGACAGAACGGGTATTAAGGAACCCTTCCGTGGGCCTCCGAGGAGTGGTTCCCGACTGTGCCGATGGCTACCAGCGGCTCCTGGAAGATACCATGGCAAAGAAGCAGCACCCAGGTAGTGGCCTCACCTTGCCTCTCCCCTTCTTGGCCGGCCCCAGCTACCTCTCACCTCCTCTGAGCCTGCTTTGCTTATTTGGCTCTGCTTAGGAGATACAGCACTCTGGGTTCAACATGACATGAAGGATGGTACTGCCTACTACTTTCACCTGAAGACCTTCCAGGGGACCTGGGAGCAACCCCTGGGCTGCCGCCTCAACACCTCCCACCTAACTCGGGAGGAGATCCAGGTTGGCAGAGCCCCTGTGAGAGAGGGGGCTCGTGGATGGGAGCTTTCCTGTGCGAGAGCCTCCCACCCACCAGGACACCACAGGCCCTCTCTTCTTCTACTTCTGCAGTCAGCTGTCACCAAGGTCACCACTGCCCGTGACCGCCAGCAGCTCTGGAAGGCCAACGTGGGCTTCATCATCCGGCTCCAGGCCCGCCTCCGTGGCTTCCTGGTCCGGCAGAAGTTCGCTGAACGTTCCCACTTTCTGAGGACCTGGCTTCCAGCAGTCGTCAAGATCCAGGTAGCAGACTCTGGCTTCTGAGGTGGCAGAGCTGGACTTCCTGAGGTTCAGAGGTTCCTGCTGCTTCCTCTTTGCTGAGTGGAGTTGGGGTGGTCTTTTGGCCTCTGTGCAGTAGTAGTAAGGGCATGGATGCTGGAGCCCAGACTACTTGGGTTTGAATCCCCTCTCCACCATGTTAACTAGTTACTTACGCTCTCCCAGTTTCCTCATCTGAAAACTAGTCATCTGAAAGTTGTAGCACCCTTTTCTAGGGTATTATGAGGTGATATCTAAAGCACATTTAAGCAGTACCTGGCAGATAGGCAAGAACGTGGGCAAATGCTAGTTACTGCTGTTATCATCACCACCATCCAAAGGGTATGAGAGCTGCTTTTTAGCTTCCCCACAGAGAGAATGGAACAAGATTTAGCACGGCATGAGGGTTTAGACACCAGGAGGACTAGGAAGGAGTAGTGAAGAGGTGGTAGTGATGATTGTTAAACAGAAAATGGATGGAATCCTTTAGAGAAAGAACTTCTACCTTTCTCTCCAGCCAGCCCTTTCCATTTTTATTCTTCCAACCTTGGGGTGATTCAATGTGGCCCCTGAGACCAACCCATAAGTCACTCAGGCACGAGGCCTTGGGCTGAGAAACTTTCCAAGCCAGAAACAGTGGGAGCTGAGCAAACAGAGGCCTCCTCAGGCAGACGTGATCGGGAGGGTCTCATGGCAAGGTGGGCAGTGTAAAGAGACTTTATTTAATGAACACCTCCAAATACCCAGTATCTGCAAAGGATACCACTTGGCATTGGGCAAGGGTGAGAGATGGTGTGTGAGACACAGATGCATGCTCACATCTCTTTCATTGCAGGAACTGGAATACAGTGGGTGTTAGATGTTGTGGTAGTGAGGACACAAAAATAATAGCAGAGAACCCTGCGGGAGCCAGAGGCACGGAGACGGGCAAATGCCCTTGATGGTGATGTGGGATCCGCGGTCACTGAGGGTGCAGGCTTTAGACCCGAGCCTGCAGTTCGCATTCTGGTCCTGTTACTTCGGGCACCTTGCTGAAGCCCTGCCAGCTCTTGATTTCCTTATTCATGATGATTCCTTGCCTCACGCTGGTTGTGAGGGTAAAGCAGGAAAATTGCATGTAGCACTTGGTGTGGGGACATGCTCTTGGTGAAAGCCATTATGAGATGTTAAATTTGGGGGCATTGATCCCAGAACTCAGAACCTTAGTCATCAGCATTTAGTGTCTGAATCAATCCTCCTGAACACTGCCTGGAATTTCACACCAGCTAAGGAGCAGAGAAGCCACACCAACAGTGGGAGAGGGGACAGAGTCAGAAGGTGAGTTTGCCACCCATCCTAGAGCTGTGCTGACTCTTGCCTGGGTCTGGGAGGCAGAGAAGGGAGAGGGGGCCGGAACCCCAGGCCACCTGCCCTCCAGCTAGGGAGAGTGAGAGTCAGAAACGAAGCAGCTTGGGTCTCCTGAGAGCTCTAACCCTGGCCAGGACTCCAGTCAGGGTCCTGAATTCTCAACAATCCAGACTGAGAGGCCTTCTCTCTCGAAGGAGAAGCCATGTAGGGATGGGTGGGTGGTCAGAGCAGAGAGGAGACCCCTCCGCCTTTCCCTATAACAACTAACAGTATGTCAGGCAGTACCTGGAGTTGGGGGGGAAGGAGTGCTGAGAAAGGACATAGACTTGGGGCTTTCTGGCCTCTAGGCTCCAAAATAGACAGCTAGTACCATGGGACCAAGCTGCCTGTTTTATATCCTTTCCCAACAGAAGGACAGTGTAAGTCTTAGGGGTAAAGCCTGCCCAGGAGAGTTGGCTTTAGGAAAGGCTGGGAGAGCAGTTGGCTGAAAGAGGCTGCTCTTTTTAAAAATGTTTTGGCTGTGCCGCATGGCACCTGGGATCTTTTTTCCTCGACCAGGGATTGAGCACATACCCCCTGCACTGGAAGCGCAGAGTCTTAACCACTGGGCCACCAGGGAAGTCCCTGAAAGTCAGTGCACTTAACACACTAAACCATGACATCATCAGCGGCAGAGTGTCCTGCAGGGTCTGAGTGCCAGGAGAAGTTTAATGATTAGTGCCCTAAAGACAGGTTTCAGTAGGCAGAGATAGGGCTGGGGTAAGGGCATAGATAGACAAAGGTTTGGGGCAGCAGATCATAAAGCATGTTTGAATGAAAGTGAAATGTCTGAGGTGGCTAGACTTCTTAAGGAAGTAGGGACCAGTAGATAGTCAGATAGGCATGTGGGGTCAGATGGTTGAGATTTCCTGGAAACTGGGGCTATGAGAAGCATGGTCCAAGTAGTGTTTTAGGAAAATTCACACAAGCTTGGGGTGAAAGGGGAAAGGCCCACAGGAAGGACACCAAAACAGAAGGGAGTCATGAGATTTGTGTCTTAGAGACCAAAGCGGGTGTGATTATTGAGGAGAGGGTCATTTAGACGCCTTTGCAGCAGACTAGTCAGTGAGGAAAGGCCATCAGCCTGACAGCTGAATTACTGGGGACCTTGGAGGGAAGATTTGTTTAGAGCTGAGGTTCACAGCTAAGTGGTAGAGTTGTAAAGAGAAGTGTGAGTTATGAGAACACAAATGACCTGAGGCCCAGATGGCCGTTGGCAGAGATGGTGGGCACACAGTTCTGTGCCTGCACACACTTTCCAGCCATTGCACCATGCACATCTCCAGACTTTGGATTGTGTGATAGTGTGTGGGTAGTTTTCTTTTTTAAATATGTATCTATTTGGCTACATTGGATCTTAATCACAACACACAGGATCTTCGCTATGTCATGCAAGGCCTTTCATTGCGGATCACAGACTGTCTAGTTGTAGCACGAAGGCTTAGCTGCTCCATGGCATGTGAGATGTTAGTTGCCTGACCAGGGATCAAACCCACATTCCCTGCATTGCAAGGCAAATTCTTAACTACTGGACCACCAGGGAAGTCCTATGGGTAGTGGTTTTATGGGTGGATGAGTATGTTGTAGGGGATACGGTACATGCTGTGGTGAAGTCGGTAAGTGTGTGCTTTACTAATATCTTTTTAAAAAGCTTGTGTCTTAACCCTTGTTTCTGTGAGGAGGTGTTGGTTATGAATGTATGTTTGACTGCATAGTGCATGCGTCAGAGTTTGTGTGCGAGAGTATGTGTTTGCTGAGTCCAAGGACTGTGGCAGAGGGCTTGAGTGGCTACATGCACATGTTTAGTCTTCCCCATGAAGTTGGCAGTTCTTTGAGGACAGAGCCAAATTTGCCTCTCCATTCTCCTTTCCTGCCTCCCCACCACCCTTTTCTGGAGAGTCCAGAACGAGGCTTTTCCCACAAGCTTTTCCGGCAGTCGGGACCAGCTGGAGTCATCTTTTTCCCCATTCTGATCGGCAGGCTCATTGGCGTGGTTACAGGCAGCGGAAGATTTACCTGGAACGGTTGCAGTATTTAAAAGCGAACACAGATGCTGTCATCAAGGTAGCTCCCATGATTTGGGTGGGTTCCTGGCTCTCTTAAAGGACCCTCTGAAAACCATTTGTAGTCTTCTCACCTCCCATGACCTCTGGAGAAGGCTGAATTGGCCTGGGCCTAAGGGAGGGCCCTGAGCCTGGAGCTCTGAGTCAGTCTGTCTCTGCCCCCAGATCCAGGCTTGGGCCCGGATGTGGGCAGCTCGGAGGCGATACCGGAAGCGTCTGGGCTACTTCCAGAAGAATGTGAGTCTCATTCTGCTCCCCTTGTCTCCATACCCCACCTTTATCCATTAGACCAGGGCAGGGGCCACCAACAGTGCTTTTTCCATCTGCATTCATGACAGGTTAACTCCATTGTGAAGATCCAGGCGTTTTTCCGAGCCAGGAAAGCCCGGGATGACTACAGGATGTTAGGTAAAGTGCCTGGTTTCCCTCCTCTGTCTATGCAAGTGACTGTCCTTGTGAGCTTCCTGGCTTTCAACAGTGAATGAGGCAGAAAGCCATACCATTCCATAAACTGGGGCCTTGCAGAAGTGGTCTGACCTTCCTGAGCCTTTCTCTCACCAACAACTAACGCCTACAACCTGGAGCATGCACCATAGGACCCAAAGTGGGCTGAGGAGTGAGGAGGTGTGCTCCTGCCTTTGCCAATCCCCCAGTTTGGTGGGAGTGATAGGAGTCCCCTGAGAGTCAGGCAGGTCTAGGTATCCCTCCTGGAGCCACACAGCAGGTTAGGGGAAGGTACTAGTTGTCTGTGCAGGAATGTGGAACAGGGCTGGTGACAAAAGCCCCAGCAGCAGATAACCTCATCACAAGAAAAGTCCCTCAAACCAGCTTCTGTCTGTACCAGGCTTCCATGATTTGGGTGGGTTCCTGGCTCTCTTAAAGGACCCTCTGAAAACCATTTGTAGTCTTCTCACCTCCCATGACCTCTGGAGAAGGCTGAATTGGCCTGGGCCTAAGGGAGGGCCCTGAGCCTGGAGCTCTGAGTCAGTCTGTCTCTGCCCCCAGATCCAGGCTTGGGCCCGGATGTGGGCAGCTCGGAGGCGATACCGGAAGCGTCTGGGCTACTTCCAGAAGAATGTGAGTCTCATTCTGCTCCCCTTGTCTCCATACCCCACCTTTATCCATTAGACCAGGGCAGGGGCCACCAACAGTGCTTTTTCCATCTGCATTCATGACAGGTTAACTCCATTGTGAAGATCCAGGCGTTTTTCCGAGCCAGGAAAGCCCGGGATGACTACAGGATGTTAGGTAAAGTGCCTGGTTTCCCTCCTCTGTCTATGCAAGTGACTGTCCTTGTGAGCTTCCTGGCTTTCAACAGTGAATGAGGCAGAAAGCCATACCATTCCATAAACTGGGGCCTTGCAGAAGTGGTCTGACCTTCCTGAGCCTTTCTCTCACCAACAACTAACGCCTACAACCTGGAGCATGCACCATAGGACCCAAAGTGGGCTGAGGAGTGAGGAGGTGTGCTCCTGCCTTTGCCAATCCCCCAGTTTGGTGGGAGTGATAGGAGTCCCCTGAGAGTCAGGCAGGTCTAGGTATCCCTCCTGGAGCCACACAGCAGGTTAGGGGAAGGTACTAGTTGTCTGTGCAGGAATGTGGAACAGGGCTGGTGACAAAAGCCCCAGCAGCAGATAACCTCATCACAGGAAAAGTCCCTCAAACCAGCTTCTGTCTGTACCAGGCTTTGACTTTCTTCCTCTTACACAACTCAAAAAGGCAAAAAAAAAAAAAGAGGGGGGGGGCGGGGGGGGGAGGGAAGGAAAAAGGGAAGGAAAGGCTCTTTTCCTACAATTGCAGCCTTCCCCATCTTTCCCCTCTTCCCTGACCCATGACTCTTCCCCCGTTAGTGGCCCAACCCTCAGGAAGGCAGACCTGGGATCCTTTCTGCAGTCCTGGGGAACTTGAGGGGGTTCCATCTTCCTGCCCCATGGTTCCCAATAGTTGAACATCCCCCTGAAGTCTTACTGAGGTCCTTCAGGGCCCTCTTGATTCCTTTGTTAAAGCCCAGAAATCCAGCCTTGGAAGTCTGCCTCCTTTCGGTAAAATGGAAGCCAGGTTGGCTTCCAGCCCTGAGTTTCCTGAAGAGGTAGGCCCCTTTCCTTCCCAGGCCTGAGACTACGCTTCTGGGCTTCAAGGTTGAGTACACTGTCCAGGAATCGTTTCCCTCACCTCCTCAGTCCCTCTTCCCACCCTGTCCTGTGGCAGGGGTGCCCCTGCCCCTCTCTGACCACAGAAACTCAGCCCATTTGCTTCTGGGCAACTAGCTGCTTTTCCCTCCTTACCTCTCCCCAGCTTGGCCATTTTTGTTTTCTCTCTTGCTGTTACATTAATACCAGTGCCCTGAGACATCCTTTATTTTCTTTTTCTTCTTTATAGTTTTTCTGGAAGAACTTATTTTTTCCTTGGTCTGTCTCCCACCTTCATTAGTCCCACACCACATAGGGAGCTGCCACTTACTAGCCATATAGCCCTAGGCAAGTTACTGAACTTCTTTACTGCCTCCACTTTCTCACTTATAAAACGGAGATAAGGATCAGGTCGAGTTGTTGTGAGGATCAAATGAGTTAAGTGCTGTGTCGTTGAATCCAAGATGCCATCAGTTGTCTTTACTTCCACCACTCTTCACTCCTCAAAGATCTGTCCTCCATGCAGTAGCCAAATTAGTTTATTAAACCTTGTGATCTTATCACTCTCCTTCTTAAAACAAGTTGGGATGCCTCACTGCCCCAGGGATAAAGTCCAGCCTCCTAAGGGCAGCTTCTGAAACTACCCAGCCTCTCCTGCACCTCTGGCCTCACTGACCCCCGTCCTGTCCCTCACCACCTGCACCTTGCACTCCGTGCTCCAGACATGGCCTTTGGTGGCACACTTTTACTTTCCCAAAAGTCCCCATGCTTGCTCCTCTCAGAGCACTAAACCACACTGTAGTGAGTTAATTGTCTGCTTCCTTTACTGAATAGCCTTTAAGGACCAGGCCTAGTTTTGATCATCTTCCATATCTGACCCTTTTATTTCTTACTAGCTGTGTAGTCTAGGGCAAGTTACTTACTCTCTCTGTGCCTGAGTGATCTCATCAGTAAGTCACATGTATAAAGTATGTAAAGCACTTAGAGCAGTTCCTGTTCCATAGTGAAAATTATATGTCTTCAGTTCAGTCAGTTCAGTTCAGCTGCTCAGTCATGTCCAACTCTTTGCGACTCCCATGGACTGCAGCATGCCAGGCCTCCCAGTCCATTACCAACTCCCAGAGTTTACTCAAACTCATGTCCATTGAGTTGGTTATGCCATACAACTATCTCATCCTCTGTCGTCCCCTTCTCCTCCTGCCTTCAGTCTTTCCCAGCATCAGGATCTTTTCCAATGAGTGAGTTCTTTTCATCAGGGGGCCAAAGTATTGGAATTTCAACTTCAGCATCAGTCCTTCCAATAAATATTCAGAGTATTTCTTGTTATTCCCTGTAGCTCAGCCCCAAGACTCTTCTTTGCTCAAATGCTCATTCCAAGAGATTCAAGGAGAATCCATCTAGCTCTGATCTCCCTATATTATAAAACCCATTGTTGTATGAGGGTCAGGCAGGGCTGTAGGGAAGCTGATAGGTGGAAGTAAACTCAGGATGAAGGATGAGTAAGTCGACCTGGCACGAGAGGGGAGTGAATCAGAATGGGGGGGACTCTAGGGGATCATCAGAGGCTGCTAGGGCTCTGACTTTAGGGTAGGATGACACTGAGATAGGCCCAGGTTGCTGGGGGAACCCAGGCAGAGGAAAGCAGCTTTTGTGTCATCCCTGGTTATAGGACAAGGAGTTCAGAGACAGGACCGGCTGGGCGGCTACCCACCGCCCTCCAGCTGCAGACAGAACTATTGGAAAAGTACTGGAGTTGGGTGCCTACTAGCTTCAAGCAGCATGAACAATGAGGGTGGGGTTACGGGGGAAGAGGGCGGCGAGGAAATGTCTGCCAAGGACGTGTCTAATCCTGGCACCTCTTTTCTTCCTGCCAGTCCACACACCCCATCCTCCACTCAGTGTGGTACGCAGATTTGTCCACCTCTTAAATCAAAGCCAGGAGGACTTCTTGGCTGAGGCAGAGCTGCTGAAGCTCCAGGAGGAGGTGGTCAGGAAGATCCGGTCCAATCAGCAGCTGGAACAGGACCTCAATCTCATGGATATTAAGATTGGCCTGCTGGTGAAGAATCGAATCACCCTGCAGGTGAGGGGCCTACCCGAAATCTAGCTAGCAGCCTCTGGAGAGGTGATGCTGGCCATTCTCTGGTTGCTAATCAGATATTTTCTGAATGCCCAGATTTTATCATCTGGCTCAGATCCTTGTTCCAGCGGTCCTCTGCCCTTCTAGTCATTTGTTGGGGGCACATGATATAATGGAAAGAGCGCTGGACATAAAATTGTAATGCCTGGCTCTGCTGACTCCTAGTGATGGGACTGGAGGCTGGTTGTTTAACCTCTCAGTCTGTTTCCTCATTAGTAAAGTGGGAATAATGAGAGTGCTCACCAGGGCAGATGTGAAAATAGATATAAGAGCTCCTTAACCTGTCAGTTACCATACATATATGCTGTGATGAGGTAGAAGTGATGCAGCAGTATCTCCACCTCACCTCTGTACAACAGGCTAATGAGAAGTCAGAGCAGAAATGAATACACCTGGCGCCTCAGTCCCGCAACCCAGCTCTCTTTGGAGACACCTGGTGAGCGCAGAGGTGCCAGGTGGAGTCTCAGGACAGCAGGAGCCCCTTCCTCATCCTAGAACTGTTTGTCTCCCCTGGCTCCTGCCTTCAATACCTTGCACAGCAGAAAGCCCAGGCTCTTCAAAGCACTGACTAGACCATATGTTCTGCACTCGTGCTGGCCTGGATGGGTTGTATCACCTGCTCCCCCACCCCGGCAGGAAGTGGTCTCCCACTGCAAGAAGCTGACCAAGAAGAATAAGGAACAGCTGTCAGATATGATGGTTCTGGATAAGCAGAAGGGATTAAAGTCGCTGAGCAAAGAGAAACGGCAGAAGCTAGAAGCTTACCAGCACCTCTTCTACCTGCTCCAGGTGAGCAGAGGGCTTTGGGAGGAGACATCTCTTTTCTCTCCTGAGGGCCTGGGACCTGAGGCCTTCTTGTCTAAGCCCGCACCTGCATATCAGGAGTCCTTTCCTGCCATCCTAACATCCTGTACCCAGGGAAAGAGACTGCCTCCTTTCATTTGTCTGGAATGTTCCTAGGACCCTTGAGAAAGTGTAGCAGTGCTCGCTATTCCTACTTCCAGTCAGCAAAGCCTTTCTTTATCTGATCACTAGTCCTTGAGGTACACTATCAGCCATTCCTATCTCCCCATTGCTTTCAGACTCAACCCACCTACCTGGCCAAGCTGATCTTTCAGATGCCTCAGAACAAAACCACCAAATTCATGGAGTCAGTGATTTTCAGTCTGTACAACTATGCCTCCAACAGCCGAGAGGCCTATCTCCTGCTCCAGCTGTTCAAGGCAGCACTCCAGGAGGAAATCAAGTAGGTTTTCCAAAAGCAAAAAGAATGGGAAGAGAAGGGGTTAAGAGATGCCACTGTTGGCTCCTTCACAAGGTGACAGTTTATTGAGGTTTGAAGGTAGAAATGGACTCAGAAGACCTCTTTTCTCTGCCGCCCAGGGAGGCAAGGCATCTCTTGGGACAACCTGGGGGGAGGGCATGTGCTGACATGTTAACATCACAGCTGAGACAGACATAACAGGACTGTCCTTAAGAAGAGGGATGCCAGCACAGGCTTTAAAGAAAATTTCAAAAGGAAAAGCAGTTCTTCTATATACCAAGGCAGGAGACCAGCTTCAATGACCTCTTAATACACAGGTCAAAGGTGGAGCAGCCCCAGGATATGGTGCAGGCAACCCGACTGTGGTGAGGCTGGTGGTGAGATTCTATCGGAATGGGCGGGGGCAGAGTGCCCTGCGGGAGATCCTGGGCAAGGTGATCCAGGACGTGCTGGAGGACAAGATGCTCAGCATCCACACAGACCCTGTCCACCTCTATAAGAGCTGGATCAACCAGACTGAAGCCCAGACAGGGCAGCGCAGGTGAGCAGATGGGCAGGGGGAGAGGTCTCTTTGATCACCTTGGTCTTGGGCCTCACCAGGGAAGCTTGAGTGTGCTTTGAAGACGGCATATAAATGAGCTTGCTGATTTATATAAATATGACACCAGCCCTATAGGATGAAATAAGGTAGCCTTTTAGACCCCCTCTGGTAATTAACATGGAACTGATGTAAATGACACTGGACCTGGTGTGCTTAACATAGAGTGAGCCCAGATGAATATGCAAATATGTATAATTGCTGTGTCAGTGCTTGCAAATGATTTGTCAGATATACTGGGAGTTGGGATAGGACTCCTTATTGACAGGCATATCGCTGAATATTCAGATTTATAGATGAATAGGCAAATGAGGTAGTGGAAGAAGTAAGTCAGTCCTCCAGATGGCCATTAGCTGAGGTGCATAGGTACTAGGGAGATGGAGCCACGGAGGAGAGTAGGGAGTGCTAGTGGCTTCTCTAGATGACGCATAGGCATCCAGGTGGGGCTCCTGCAAGGCCCTGGCCCAGCCTTCAGCATCCCCATAACTACCAGAGACTTGCAGGGAGCCTGGGCTCATCTGGTTCCCCTTGGGATCTTTCCCAGACCCCAGACCCTCTGTTTCCTCCTACATTCTTCCACCTCCCCATAGGTGCTTCATCTCTTCTTCCACCCACATCACTCTAGTCCTCTCTGAGTCCTTTCTCTTATTCTGGCCTACACCCTGGGCTGCCCTCAGCATGTGTGCATGAGATCTTGTTGTGAGATGAGTTTAAGGGGTGGAGCCTCAGGGAGGGGAGGCCTTGGGAGGGGTTTCTGGCTGATAGCTTGTCTCTGTCTGCCCACAGCCACCTCCCCTATGATGTCACCCCAGAGCAGGCCTTGAGCCACCCTGAAGTCCAAAGACGACTGGACATCTCTCTCCGCAACCTTCTTGCCGTGACTGATAAGTTTCTTGCAGCCATCATCTCATCTGTGGACCAAATTCCGTATGTGCAACAGCCTAGGCATGGATCTCTGGAGGGCTCGGGCATGAGGGGGAGAGCAGAGCAGTCCTGAAGGGTGGCAGGCAGGAAGGGAAACTGGGCTGGGGTGCTCGGGGGCTTCCAGGAGGTGGGTGGAGAAGGCGCGAAGCCCTTGCTAGAGACTTGCCCCAGATTATAGCACACACGGATCTAGTGGGCAGTCAAGACCTCCCTGGGCCAGAGAAAGGCACCTTAAGTGATTACGGGGACATGTGATTGTCTGAATGTAAGTGGTGGAAAATAAAATTCTTCAGTCTATAAAGTCAAAAATAAGAAAACTTCACACCACTAAAGCACTTTTTTTTTTTAATACTTTATTCTATTTTACAGTACTGTATTGGTTTTGCCATACATTGACATGAATCAGCCACAGGTGTACATGATCTCCCCATGCTGAAGCCCCCTCCCACCTCCCTTCCCCCCCCCATCTCCCTGGATCATCCCGTACACCAGCCCCAAGCATCCTGTATCCTGTATTGAACATAGACTGACGCTTCATTTCTTATATGATTGTATACATGTTTCATTGCCATTCTCCCAGATCATCCCACCCTCTCCCTCTCCCTCAGAAGCCAAAAGTCCGTTCTATACCTCTGTGTCTCTTACATTGTCTCACTTATGGGGTCATCATTACTATCCTCTAAATTCCATATATATGTGTCAGTATACTGTATTGGTGCTGTTCTTTCTGGCTTACTTCACTCTGTATAATCGGCTCCAGTTTCATCCATCTCATTAGAACTGCGTCAAACTTATTCTTTTTGAGGGCTGAGTAATACTCCATTGTGTATATGTACCACAGCTTTCTTATCCATTCATCTGCTGATGGACATCTGGGTTGTTTCCATGTCCTGGCGATTATAAACAATGCTGCGATGAACATTGGGGTACATGTGTCTCTTTCAATTCGGGTTTCCTCAGTGTGTATGCCCAGTAGTGGGATTGCTGGGTCATAAGGCAGCTCTATTTGCAATTCTTTAAGGAATCTCCACACTGTTTTCCATAATGGCTGTACTAGTTTGCATCCCCACCAACAGTGTAAGAGGGTTCCCTTTTCTCCACATCCTCTCCAGCATTTACTGCTTGTAGATTTTTGGATCGCCGCCATTCTGACTGGTGTGAAGTGGTGCCTCATTGTGGTCTTGATTTGCATTTCTCTGATAATGAGTGATGTTGAGCATCTTTTCATGTGTTTGTTAGCCATCCGTATGTCTTCTTTGGAGAAATGCCTGTTTAGATCTTTGGCCCATTTTTTGATTGGATCGTTTATTTTTCTGGAGTTGAGATGCATAAGTTGCTTGTATATCTTTGAGATTAGTTGTTTGTCAGTTGCTTCATTTGCTATTGTTTTCTCCCATTCAGAAGGCTGTCTTTTCACCTTACTTATAGTTTCCTTTGTTGTGCAGAAGCTTTTGATTTTAATTAAGTCCCATTTGTTTATTTTTGCTTTTATTTCCAGTATACTGGGAGGTGGATCATAGACTAAAGCACTTTATAAAAGTCCTTTCCTTTCTTAAAATTTAGCACATAATTATTTTCTGAAAAGCAAATGATTGAAAATGTTGACAAGGTGGGTCTCCTCTAGATCTTCACTCAGCCAGCCAGCCTTCCTGGTGCTCAGTGGTGCCCGGGGCAGGGTGGGGATGTGGGAGAGGGGAGCCCACAGAGCTCATGTCCCTGCTCTCCAGACCTGGAAGACTGGATTAAGGATTTACAGTTAGGATTCAGGAAAGATTGTCCTAGGACTGAAAAGGAAAGCACACAGTGAGCTGTGAACTTCTCTCCCTGGTACCCCAGGAGGAGGCAATAGCTTTTTAAAGTATTTAATTAGATTTGTAGGTGGCACATCCATAAATAGGAATAATAATAATAAGGTCCCAGGGATCGGACCCATGTCTCCCACCTTGCAGGCAGATTCTTTACCTTCTGACTGACCAGGGAAGCTGTTTGAATTGCACTCTACCATTACTTTCACATAAATAATTTTACTTGATCCTCACAAAAGCCCTAGAAGATAGAGAGGGCAAGAGTGAACAGTCCCATTTCCCAGACCAGGGAACGAACTTGTAAGGCGAGCACAGTAGCCTGAGCTGACATCTCTGGTTAGTGGCCGACTCAGGACCAGATGCTCCTACTCCAGTTCATTATCCTCCCGGGCCTGCCTCTAACCCAGACCAGGCCCTCACAGATGCTCTGTAATAACAGAGCCTCCCAGGCTGTCCTGGGATGGGGTTTTGGCTGCAGGTGTCAGACACCTAACATACAGGCTCAAGGTGCTTCTATGGGGAAGGCAGGATGGACACTGGGATCTGGGGTGTCCCCAGGGGAGACTAAAGGGGGCCAAGGGAGAGGCTCTGGGGACAGGCTGGAGGCTTCGTGAGAGCTGGCTGGGCCCTGGTCCTGGGTGCTAACACAGGGCATGAGGGGGGGACAAGGCCCAGAGATGTTTGGAGGAAGCAGCAGGGAGCTGGCTGTGGGAAGTGGAGGGTCAGCTCTGGTGTGGCCATGCCCAGGGAAGGAGAGGCGGGCACTCAGGCCCTTGCGCTGGGGTGGGGGCAGGGCCATAGTGCACCTATTGCTTGGCCCCAGGTACGGGATGCGATATGTGGCCAAGGTCCTGAAGACAACTCTGGCAGAGAAGTTCCCCGACGCCACAGAGCACGAGATCCATAAGGCAAGTGTTGTCACCCATCCCCACCTTGAGAGCTCTGCTTTGCCCTGATGGCAGCTGTGAACCCCCACGATGAGACCAAAGGACCAAAAAAAAAAAAACCCTATGCTATAAAAAAAAACCTATGCTATAAAAAGCCAAGGTGAGTATTCTCTACCCTGCCAGTCAAGCCTGGCTCACCAACAGGGCTCAGATGGCAACAGGTGGCAGATAGGAAGGCATCCAGGACAGGAGTTAACAGTAGACAACCTGGGCTTGCCAGAGCGGGTTCTAGTCCCAGCTATAGCTGACATTTGCTGCGTGACCTTGAGCGAGTTGCTGGTCTGCTCTGGGTCTGTTTTCTACACAAGGATAGGATTGACCCGAGGGTCCTTCCCACCAGCTGAGCTGGGAGAGCGGGGCTGGGGCTGTGGAGGTGGGCCATAGGCGTGTCTATGACAGCCTCCTCCACCCTTAGGTGGTGGGGAACCTCCTGTACTACCGCTTCCTGAACCCAGCTGTGGTGGCCCCCGACGCCTTCGACATTGTGGCTATGGCAGCGGGAGGCGCACTAGCGGCCCCCCAGCGCCACGCCTTGGGGGCTGTGGCTCAGGTCCTGCAGCACGCTGCGGCCGGCAAGGCCTTCTCCAGGGAGAGCCAGCACCTGCGCGTCTTGAATGACTATCTGGAAGAGACGCACCTCAAGTTCAGGTCTTGGTCCTGGCTTCCTGTTCCTCTCCGTTTCCTTCTCCTCTTCCCATCCTCTTTTCCAGACCACTTCCTTTCAGGCACAACTTATTCTCTCAAATCCGTGAGGAGGGGAGGCGTGGAGGATAGTGGGCTGGAGGACAGATTGTTGGAAGGACTCCCAGTGAAGAGGAGAGAGGGCTATTGAGGGAAGCTGGTTTGAGGGGGCCACTGGGAGAAGTGAGGCAGCGGATGGGGGCAGAGAGGCAGAGTTGGCTGGAGCAGTCACCGGCAAGGCGGGAGAAAGGCTGACGGACACAGAACATGAGGAGGGTGCCGGACCGCCCCACCCTCTCACATGCTTTTCCTCCGGAGCTAGGAGGTTCATCTGCCGAGCCTGCCAGGTGCTAGAGCCAGAGGAGCGTTTTGCGATGCATGAGTACTCGGACATGGTGGCTGTGGCCAAGCCCATGGTGTATATCACCATGGGAGAGCTTATCAACACGCACAGGGTGAGGGCCTGTGCAAGCTTGGGGCAATGGGTGGGTGGGCTGGCCCTGGAAGGAAGGCCTGGCTTAAGCTCTGTGTCTCCTTTACTCCCTCCACCCTGTAGCTGTTGTTGGAACACCAGGACTGGATTGCCCCTGATCACCGAGACCCCCTGCACGAGCTCCTGGAGGACCTTGGGGAGCTTCCCACTGTCCCTGACCTCATCGGTGCGTGCCATCCTCAACACTGGGGTGGGCAGTGGGGCCTGCAGGAGGGGCGAGTGGGCAGGTGAGCAGGGCCTTGGAATGTGCCCTCTCGAGTTTTTGTTTAGTCTGGGACATGTACCAGGAGGCTGGCTATGCATCTCTGTGTCCTGAGATGGACACAGAGTGATGTAGGGGACCCTGTACCATCATATAAATGTGATGTTAAATCACATGAGAGGACAGAGGGATAATGGCCTGTTTTGGGTCCCAAAATGTTTCTCTGATGAGGGTAGATTTCAGGAGCTGTGAAATGGAAGGAAGTTGGCTTCCAGAGGCAGAAGGGCAGGGCAGGTGGGGACAGATAGAAGAAAGCCAGGAGGAGCTCCTGGCCTAGAGAGGCACAGCCCCAAGACAAGAGGATTAGCTCTGTGGGTGACAGCCCTTCTGCTGGTGCTCAGGGCTTGAGGGTTCAGGGTGGCCAGAGGGGCAGTGTGGGAAGGCTTCCTGGAAGAGGGGCACGTGGAACAGCATGTTCACCATGGCCCCATCTGTGCGTGTGCTAGTCTCTCTCCTTCTTCACTTGCGTCAGGGGAGAATGTAGATACGGATGGGAACATGGATCTGAGCAAGCTAGAAGTGTCCCTGACTCTCACCAACAAGTTTGAAGGACTGGAGACAGACGCTGATGACACCAACACCCAGAGCCTGGTTCTGAGGTGGGAGCACAGCCTTGGCCCCCTGGGACTCCCCGGGCCAGTGAGCTGGCTGCTCTGGAGTAGCCATCTCGCCTTCTTCCTGGACTCTCTTACCCTCCAGAAAGTTCTTGCTCAAGCCTGACTGGCCTTCCCCTTCCTGCAGCCTCAGCTGTTTCCCTTCTGGCGGCCTCAGCTTTTGGCTCCGTGTTGTGGCTGAAGGCAAAGGACTCGTTAGGACATTGGCAGCATGGTTGTTGGCATGTTGCTGTGCTGTCTCCTAAATGCTTGCTTTTTTAAATTGTTTGTTTATTTTTCTGGCTGTGCCAGATCTTAGTTGCACCATGCAAAATCTTCTTTGTGGCATGTGGGATCTTTAGTTGTGGCGTGCGAGATCTAGTTCCCTGACCAGGGACTGAACCTGGTTCCCCTGCATTGGGAGCCCAGAGTCTTAGCCACTGGACCATCAGGGAAGTCCCGCAAATGCTTTCTTACACTTCATTTAACGTAAGGGACAAACAATGAGGTAGATGATGGTTTCCCTGCCTTCCAGTGGAGGAGAGAAACTCAAGCTAAGTGATTTGCCTAAAGTCCCACAGCCAAGAGGTGAAGGAACTCGTGTTCTAATCAATCCCCTGGCCTCCTGAACTGTGCTCAGGAGATGGATGTGGAACTGTTCATCCCCAAGTCTGCAAATGTGAGGCAGGACCCCTAGTAGGCCCAGGCTGGTCATCTAGGCAGAGAGGAGCCAGGTCACCACTTTGACCCCCCTGCCAACAAGACAGCCTCTCCACTCATCCATTCACCAAATAAACCAATGAGCTGGGTGTTCAGGTCTGTCTTGCCACGGAAGGCCTCACAGCGGGGCCAGGCTAGAGGTGAACACACATCAGAGGACACCGAGAGGGAGACAGGCGTTGGGTGCTTGAGAGCTCAAAGGGACCCCTGGATGGGAAAACGTTTCACAGAGGAGGAACCACATCCTTCAGCCAGAGGACTCAAAAGAAGGCCATCTGTGAGAGACATTGTAGGCAGAGGACAGAGAGGCATAAGAGAGTACAGTGTGTTCAGACGTGGTAGTTCAGTGTCACGGGCCATCGGTCCACCCGGGTCTTCCTCCTGGTTACGTTCTCTTCATAACACCTCCCCGCATCACTCTCTTTCCTTACTTCCAGCCACGCAGGGTAGAGCTACTTACTGGCAGCTCCCTTGCCAGCCCCAGTCCAGACCCACCCCCGTCCCTCACCTCTCCCCCATCGCTCCCCTCCTTCCGCAGCACCAAGCAGATGCTGGCTGACATCATGCAGTTCCACTCAGGAGACTCCCTCCAGGAGATCCTATCCCTCTCGGCTTCCAGGGAGGAGGTGAGTGGCATCCTGGCTCCCAGGTCCTTTCTCATCCACCTGACTCCAGGGTGGCTGGTTCCTTTCCCGGGGCTCTGCCCACAGTCGGCTCCAAACAGACACGTTGCTCACCAGTCATTCAAACTCTGGAGGGCTGAGGCCTCTGCGCTTAACCCCCAGAGACCCTCAGGCTACAGAGTCCCAAGACTGCAGCTCCTCCCTACTCCCCACTGAAACAAGAGTGAGCCCTGCAGGAAAACCCGTCCTGCTGCAGCCCTGCTGTCAGTGGTAGGAGGGGTCGGGGGTACAGAGAGGCAGAATGGGCAGACTCCCTTGAAGAGCACCAAGGAGCTGGCGCTCAGCATAGGGAATGGGCCGCTTGAAGGCCTGAAGGCCGGAGAAGGTGGTTAAGTGTGGGAGCCAGGGGCAAGTTGGACCAGCTGGATCACAGGCTCAGCCAGGGTCTTCCCAAGAGCACAGGTGGGGACAGCCAGTAGAGGCCTGTCCCAAGCATGAGACAGAAGGAGGGAGATGCCCCAGATCCCCTGGAGCCATCACAGATCTCCGCCGTTGGGAAGTAGCAGCCAGTGTCTACCAGACGTTTTATGCTGTCCTCCTGCTGGGTCTCCTGGGCCACTCATCCTCTGTGCTAACCCACAGGGCCCTTCAGTGTCTATGAAGTTGTACACTTTGATGTTCTTCACCACCCCTAGGGTGGGGACCCATGGGTAGGGCAGCATGTCAGCACCCGCTAGACTCCTCCAGCCTCTCTGCCCCCCAGGAAGCAGCCCACAAGCGGCTGATGTGCCGACGCCAGGCCTGTGAAGCCCAGACCCCGGAGCCGCTGCGACGACACCGCTCACTGACGGCCCACTCCCTCCTGCCGCTGGCGGAGAAACAGCGCCGTGTCCTGCGGAACCTGCGCCGGCTCGAGGGCCTGGGGTTGGTCAGTGCCAGGGACGGCTACCAGGGGCTGGTGGACGAACTGGCCAAGGTAACAGTCTGGAGGGAGGGAGAGAATGTGTGTGTGTGTACACATGTTCACAGTGTTGACACTTCAAGGGCAGGCCTCTCCCTGGGAAGGGCCCACCCAAAATTGTCACCAGCCAGGGGAAGGCCAAGCAACCTCCAAGGGCCTTTTTGAAGGAGAGGTCTCAAAATTAGTCAGGGAAAGGAGTATTCTTAAAATGCTCTTTTACTTAAAAAAAAAAGAGCAGGCTTTGGACCTGTTACTGCTCAGTAGGAGGGAGGCCCTGAAACATCCTTTGAGGGTTTGGGGTGGGGTCCTTGAGATTGTTTGCCTCCTAGAGAAACTCCCTTGAAGCCTTCCTCTTCCGGCTTGTCCTGAAGATCCTCACAGTAAGTTGTTCTTGGACCTGAGTCAGGCCCTGAGGCTCTCCTGCCAGGAAGGGTCGACTCACCCGTCCCTTGGTACTCCCCACCCCAGGACATCCGCAACCAGCGCAAGCGCCGGCAACGGAGGAAAGCAGAGCTGCTGAAGCTCCAGGCCACACTCCAGGGCCTGAGCACCAAGACCACCTTTTATGAGGAGCAAGGCGACTACTACAGTCAGTACATCCGGGCCTGCCTGGACCACCTGGCCCCCAGCTCCAAGTATGTGCTCCCGTCCTGCACTCTGAAGGTGACCTGTGACCTGTCCTCTTCACCCATGTCGACCTTTGCCCCACTGTTTACCAGCTTTGGAATGGACATCTCCCCCCCAGCACAGTGTGGTCCCTTCCTGACAGTCTTTGAATCTCCCTCATAAACTCGGGCTCACGTGTCTTCCACCAGTGAGAAGTCTTCCTCAGGCTCTAATTTCCTTCTACCAGCCACCGAGAGAATTAGTGTCTTTGGTGTTGAAGAGTTTGTTAAATGAACTGTCTGGGCCTTTTCTTCCTCAGGAGCTCTGGGAAAGGGAAGAAGCAGGTATCTCTCCACTACACAGCTGCCCAGCTCCTGGAGAAGGGTGTCTTGGTGGAAATTGAAGATCTTCCCACCTCTCAGTATGTGTCTTTGGAGGGCAGAATGTCAGGCCCTAACCTGGGAGGCGGATGGGGGAACTCTGCGCTGGGCACTAGGTGGGAGGGAAGAAGTGTGGTCCCTGCCCTGAAGGAGCTATTAGGATGATGGGGAAGACAGGCAGCTCCAGACAGAGAGCGAAGGGCAGAGGGCGTGGTCTGGCACAGTTCTAGACACCCCAAGGCACAGGATCCTGGGAAAGCATCCTGGAAGAGAAAACAGCGGTTTTAGGGCCAGCCAGGGGAAAGGGCTGAGGTGTGCTGAGCAGAAGTAGAACTGGAAGGAGGAAAAGAGAGAGGGGGAGTGACACAAGGGAAGCCTGGCTCTGGGTGACACACAGCGCTGCCTGGGAAGAGTGAGTGGAAGCACTGGGTGGAAGGGCGGGGTGTGGCCCTGGTAAGAGCCAGTGGGTCCCTGGGTGGAAGGAGGGGGTGTGGCCCTGGTAAGAGCCAGTGGGTCCCTGGGTGGAAGGAGGGGGTGTGGCCCTGGTAAGAGCCAGTGGGTCCCTGGGTGGAAGGAGGGGGTGTGGCCCTGGTAAGAGCCAGTGGGTCCCTGGGTGGAAGGGGGGGGTGTGGCCCTGGTAAGAGGCAGTGGGTCCCTGGGTGGAAGGGGGGGGTGTGGCCCTGGTAAGAGGCAGTGGGTCCCTGGGTGGAAGGGGGGGGTGTGGCCCTGGTAAGAGGCAGTGGGTCCCTGGGTGGAAGGGGGGGGTGTGGCCCTGGTAAGAGGCAGTGGGTCCCTGGGTGGAAGGGGGGGGTGTGGCCCTGGTAAGAGGCAGTGGGTCCCTGGGTGGAAGGGGGGGGTGTGGCCCTGGTAAGAGGCAGTGGGTCCCTGGGTGGAAGGGGGGGGTGTGGCCCTGGTAAGAGGCAGTGGGTCCCTGGGTGGAAGGGGGGGGTGTGGCCCTGGTAAGAGGCAGTGGGTCCCTGGGTGGAAGGGGGGGGTGTGGCCCTGGTAAGAGGCAGTGGGTCCCTGGGTGGAAGGGGGGGGTGTGGCCCTGGTAAGAGGCAGTGGGTCCCTGGGTGGAAGGGGGGGGTGTGGCCCTGGTAAGAGGCAGTGGGTCCCTGGGTGGAAGGGGGGGGTGTGGCCCTGGTAAGAGGCAGTGGGTCCCTGGGTGGAAGGGGGGGGTGTGGCCCTGGTAAGAGGCAGTGGGTCCCTGGGTGGAAGGGGGGGGTGTGGCCCTGGTAAGAGGCAGTGGGTCCCTGGGTGGAAGGGGGGGGTGTGGCCCTGGTAAGAGGCAGTGGGTCCCTGGGTGGAAGGGGGGGGTGTGGCCCTGGTAAGAGGCAGTGGGTCCCTGGGTGGAAGGGGGGGGTGTGGCCCTGGTAAGAGGCAGTGGGTCCCTGTTTTGAATCCTGTTCTTGATAGTTTCAGAAATGTGATCTTTGACATCACCCCTGGGGATGAGGCGGGAAGGTTTGACGTAAACGCCAAGTTCCTGGGTGTGGACATGGAACGATTTCAGCTCCACTATCAGGTGAGGGGACACTCCCATAAGCCCTCCAGATACCCGCTGGGCTTTAGGTGTTAACCTGAAGATGGAAGGCTGGCCTGGCTTCCCTGGGCCTCGGACGGTATCAACTTTGTTCCATGTCCAGTCCACATTGTCTGTTCCTGAAGACAAGAGTGATGGTCTGTGTAGCCCAAGCCTGCCCCGTGCCCTGACACAGACCCCATAGCCAAGCAACAGGAGAGTGGAGTGGGCTGGCAGTGTCAGAGCAGATTAATATTTGATGCCCTATCCCATGTCAGGGGCTTTACACATTACCTCATTTAATCCTCTCCAAAGCTCTCCAGCATTATCCCTATTTTATAGGCTCTGAGGCTAAAAGGTTAAGGAGCTAGCCTAAGTCATAGGCCAGTGTTCAGGAAAGCAGTGATTTTAAATCCAAATCTTGCCACTCTGCTGCTTTGCCTTTTAAATGATTTCAAGCCTTGGCTCTGCTTGAACCGACGTTTGGTCAGGTCACTGCACCTGCCTCTTAGTTGTGGTTTCCTCATCTGTGCAGGGGGTTTCCACGCCCGCTTCGGTGGACAATGCCACTGGATGACTATGTATGACTCCAAGATGTTAGTGCTCTATAGACTCTGTGGGCCACAGTGAGAACCCCTCCAACCCCCCTCCCTTCCCCTTCCCTCCCTCCTAGGACCTCCTGCAGCTCCAGTACGAGGGTGTAGCTGTCATGAAACTCTTCAACAAGGCCAAGGTCAACGTCAACCTTCTCATCTTCCTTCTCAACAAGAAATTCTTGCGGAAGTGACTGAGGCAGAGGGTGCTCCCCAAGCCCTTCTTACCTCACTGGATGCTTTCTTAACACTAATGCACTGCTCCACTTTCCTGCAGACACCCAGAACTCAGGCCCAGGCAAGGCTCGAGGAGTCTCGTCCTTTCCCCAGCTGGGAGGAGTCTGGCTCCCTGGCCCACAGGCAGGGTCTCTAATTGGCTCCAGCCCTGCCATGTGGCTTATAAGCCACAGAACTCCATGATTTTCCAGCCTGATGGGAAGGAATGAATCCAGGGCCTGCCCTGCGAAGGCTACTGTTCTAGTGTCTGCTGCCACCCTCCCCATACGCAAGCACTGTCCCAGCGGCCTGATTCCTGCTGCCTCCCCTCTCTCTGCAGACCCAAGCCAGGGCTGGGCTCCCTGCCCCACCCCCACTGCAGCAGCATCTTGTGTTCTCTCCTGCTGAGGCCAGGCCACTCTGCTGCAGCGACGCCTCACACCCTCCCAGCCCTGACCCTCACTCCGGGTGGACAGTGCTCATTAATGCCCACTCGGCCTTGTGACACACAGTGGCCTGGGCAAGATGACCCTCCATTAACCTCAAATCTCACTCTCCTGTTTACAGTCTGTTTTACATGTGGGTCACCAGGGTATTTATTCTCTCCTGTGCAACCTTAATCATGGTTTTTATTCTTTCTTCCTGAGCTCAGAGAAAGAGTTCCCATTTCCCTATTCAAACTAATACTCATGCCAATCTTTTATACCTTGTATATAAAGTCACCTTGGGTCCCTCGCGTTTAAGGTCTCATTATTTCAGTCTCATACGGTACGAAAAGCAGTCTTTCTCTTTTCTCTCTCACCCAACAGGATTCTTGCATCTGAGAGCTAACTTCCTGTCCTTGTGGCCCCTCTGATTTCACTTTAATATAAACAGCTGTTACCTCTGCATCTGTTGTTAACCCCTTATTTCATCTCCTGCAGAGCAGGCCCCTAAGTTCTGGGATAAATCTGCCCTGGTGAACAGGGGAGTCTTTTCCTGCAGCGCCCCCTCACCTTTCTCCAGGCGTCTGCTGTGGACCCTGCCTACCTGAGCTCATTGGTTCTTATGAGATGTGGCGTTTATTCCTCTCTTCCCTCCCCCAGGGGACAGAGAGGAGGAAGAAATGCTTAGATTTCGATTCCATTTTTATTGGCCACTCTGAAGACTAAAGCCAAGAGGAGGGGAAACCAGCCCAGGTTCTACTCTACTTGTTTTGCACACATTTGCAGCAGGTTCTTTGCCTGAGCCTTGAATGACAACACCAAAGGCCCCTGAGCCACAGCTTCTTGGTATCATGGGCTCTACAATCTGACCCAAATCCCCTGTCCAGGAGGAAAGCCCCACTCTTTTCCCCCTGGGTTTCAGGAAGCTGGGAGGAGGGGACATCTAGAGGGACACCCATCCTGCCCTGGGAACTCCTGGGCAGCTCCCGCTGGGCAGGCACACACAGGTCTGTGCAGTGCAGCCTGTCTCCCTGCACTCCTTTCCGTTCTGTCGCTCAGGATCTGTCTCGCTGTCACACTCAGTCTCAGTCACATCCTCCCCCCGCCACTTAACATGTCACAGCAAAGACTTCAAGTACCGCCTCGCTCTGGGTGACAGTGACATGTACCAGTGGATCCAAGTTTCTGCACATTGGTCATCATTAAAAGACTTAGATTCACCAAATGATTCCAACACTATCCCACTATGACGCTCCCCCACAATCACAGGATCTCCACCACATACACCACATATAGAAAAGTCCCAATAGCTACTGTGCTTGCTGGGATATTTACACACACGTATTACTCACAACAACTACAAAGGTAAGCAGTCACCATTTTCACTTAATAGATGATGAAACTGCAGTTCAAAGGGTCAGATAACTGCACAAAGCACCACAGCCATAAGGGGAAGAAAGTCTTTAAACTCAGGTCCATCTGCTCAGATTTATATTCCCCTGTCCAGAAAAACATCTATTTCTGCTTTACTGACTATGCCAAAGCCTTTGATTGTGTGGATCACAATAAACTGTGGAAAATTCTGAAAGAGATGGAAATACCAGACCACCTAACCTGCCTCTTGAGAAATCTGTATGCAGGTCAGGAAGCAACAGTTAGAACTGGACATGGAACAACAGACTGGTTCCAAATAGGAAAACGAGTACGTCAAGGCTGTATATTATCACCCTGCTTATTTAACTTCTATGCAGAGTACATCATGAGAAACGCTGGACTGGAAGAAACACAAGCTGGAATCAAGATTGCTGGGAGAAATATCAGTCACCTCAGATATGCAGATGACACTACCCTTATGGCAGAAAGTGAAGAGGAGCTAAAAAGCCTCTTGATGAAAGTGAAAGAGGAGAGTGAAAAAGTTGGCTTAAAGCTCAACATTCAGAAAACGAAGATCATGGCATCTGGTCCCATCACTTCATGGGAAATAGATGGGGAAACAATGGAAACAGTATCAGACTTTATTTTTGGGGGCTCCAAAATCACTGCAGATGGTGACTGCAGTCATGAAATTAAAAGACACTTACTCCTTGAAAGAAAAGTTATGACCACCCTAGATAGTATATTAAAAAGCAGAGACATTACTTTGCCGACTAAGGTCCATCTAGTCAAGGCTATGGTTTTTCCAGTGGTCATGTATGGATGTGAGAGTTGGACTGTGAAGAAGGCTGAGCGCCCAAGAACTGATGCTTTTGAACTGTGTTGTTGGAGAAGACTCTTAAGACTCCTTGAACTGCAAGGAGATCCAACAGTCTATTCTGAAGGAGATCAACCCTGGGATTTCTTTGGAAGGAATGATGCTAAAGCTGAAACTCCAGTACTTTGGCCACCTCATGTGAAGAGTTGACTCATTGGAAAAGACTTTGATGCTGGGAGGGATTGGGGGCAGGAGGAGAAGGGGACGACCGAGGATGAGATGGCTGGATGGCATCACGGACTCGATGGATGTGAGTCTGAGTGAACTCCGAGAAATGGTAATGAACAGGGAGGCCTGGCGTGGGGTTGCAAAGAGTCGGACACGACTGAGCGACTGAACTGAACTATACTCTTCTCTGAAACATTTCCACTTCCATCACCCACACTCTCATGCCACTCTTGTCTTTCGGGTCCACCCCACTCCACTCTGGTGTTGGTCCCTGATGTGCTTCAGTTCATCTTTTCCTAACTAGTGGTGCCCAATCTGAGATGCAGGCACTTAGTTCCAATAGGTGGGACTAGATACCAATACAACCTCTTCAGTGCACAATTTTGCAACATCAGAAATAACAAGAACAGGGACGTCTCTGGGGGTCCAATGGCTGAGATCTGTGCTCCCAGTGCAGGGGGCCTGGCTTTGATCCCTAGACAGAGAATTAGATCCTGCATGCTGCAATTAAGACCTGGTGCAGCCACATAAGTAAATATTTTAAATATATGCATATTTAAGTGCAGGGTACCAGGATAATTCAATGGGGAAAGAGTAGTCTTTTCAACAAATGGCGCCAGGATGCTGGATATCCACATTCAAAAGAATGAAGTTGGACCTGTACCTCACACCATAAACAAAAATTAAAGCATCACAGACCTAGATATAAAAGCTAAAACTATAAAACTCTTAGAAGAAGCATGGATATAAACTTTCATGACTTTGGATTCGGCAGCGGTTTCTTTAGATACTGAAAGCAGAAGCCACAAAAGTAGATAAACTGAGCTTCATCAAAATTCAAACTCTTGTGCTTCAAAGGACATTTTTAAGGAAATTAAAAAAAACAACCCACAAAAGTGGGAGATGTTTTCAATCATATATCTGACAAAGGATTTATATCTGCAATGTATAAAGAACTCTTACACAACTCAAAAAGATAGCCCAATTAAATGGGCAAAGAATTTGAAGGGCCATTTCTCCGAAGAAGATATATGAATGGCTAATAAGCACATGAAGTGATGCTCAGGGCTCCCCTGGTAGTCCAGTGGTTAAGAATCTGCCTACCAATAAACATGGTTCGATCCCTGGTCTGGAAAGATCCCACATGCCCCGAGGCGACTAAGCTCCTGAGCCTGTGCTCAAGAGAAGCCGCTGCAGTGGAGGCTCAGGCACCGCAACTAGAGCAGCCCCTGCCTGCTGCAACTGGAGAGAGCCCCCGTGCGACAGCGAAGACCCAGCACACCCAAAGGTAAATAAGCAAAATCTTTTATAGAAAAGGCTGTAAAGGCCCAAGATTATTAGGAAAAAATGATATTTAACATTATGAGTCATTACAAAAATGCAAATCAAAATTATGAGATACCACTTCACCCCCACTAGGATAGCTAAAGAACAATAGGGAATAATAAGTGTTGGTGAGGCTGTGGAGAAATTACAAGTCATGTATTGCTAAGGAGGCTGTAAAATAGTGGAGTCACTTTGGAAAACAATTTGGCAGTTCCTCGCTAAACACAGTTACCATATGAGTCAGCAATTTCACTCCTAGGTATAAATCCCAAGAAAATTGAGATCATATGTCTGCACAAAAATCTGTATACAAATGTTTATAGCATCATGATTCTTAATAGCCAAAAATTAGAAATAATCATATTGCTCATCAGCTAACAAGTGGATAAACAAAAGGTGATATATCCATACAATGGAATATTCAGCCATCAGAATGAAATACTGGTATAAGCTACAACATAGAAGAATCTAGAAAACACGCTAAATGAAAGTCAAGCACTCTTCCCTGGTGGCTCAGTGGTAAAGAATCTGCCTGCCAATGCGGGAGACCAGTTTGATCCCTGGTCCAGGAAGACTCCACATGCCTTGGGGGCACCTAGGTTTATGCACACAGCTATGAGCCTGCGCCCTAGAGCCCACGAGCCTCAGCCACTGAGCCCGTGTGCTAGAGGCCCTGCTCTGCCACGAAAGAAGCCAGTACCACGAGTGGCCCACACACCAACTGGAGGGTAGCCCTGCTCGCCGCAGCTAGGGAAGGCCCACGTGCAGCAGTGAAGATCCAGCAGAGGCGAAAACAAACTAATTACATTTTTTTAAAAGAAGGAAAAAAAGAAATGAGCTAGATCTGAGTGTACTGATGTGAAAAGCTGTCAATGGTACATGTTATTTGGACTGCTACATGAGAAATGTGGCAGTGGTCCACCTTTGGGGAGTAGGAAGTATCTTTCTGTGCTGTTATTACAGTAAGCTTATCCTAGTCTTATAGAAAAGGAGGCCGGCACATGCTATGCATCTAGAACAGGGGTGAGCAACACGGAGGAGTGGCGTGGCCCTTGTTCTAAAGCAGTGATGCTCCAACTAGGTGCTACAGTCTGTGCCTGGTGAGCTACTAGGACACATGCAGAAATCGACAGGAAGCACTTTGAAACTCACAGCTTGCAGTTGTACTCGTGATTCTAATGATAAAAAACTGATATTATATTTTATATTATATAGGTCTCTTCATTTCATTTTTCTAGTAATGCTTTTTTTCATATTTCATGAAAATATCAGTTGATAAGAGAATTGAATATTTTAAGGAGTTGCCCTTTACTATAGACTGTTTGAGAAGAACTGTTCCTCAGGGCATACTTCTAGTCAAGTGACATAGAATGCATTAGCACTGATGAATTAAACCAGAGAGACTGAATGGTGTAGCTGAGATCACACTATATATGCAATTTTGGATTCTGCTGTATTCCTTGAGCCATGAAAAATGTTCTCCATTTCTTTAAAATTTCTTCAGAACATTATGTAGGCCATACAGTTCATGTATTTAACATTCATATAATATCGGACAGTTTTCCATGATCAATAACATATAATTTTGCAATGAAAATTTTTAAGTTCAGTTCAGTTGCTCAGTTGTGTC
>SJYC01115873.1:0-25410 GCA_006408675.1 Madoqua kirkii | reverse complement strand
AGTTTTAAATTAATAAAGAAAATAAAATAGATAACCAACAAGGACCTATTGTATAGCACAGGGAACTCTGCTCAGTATACTATAATAACCTAAATGGAAAAAGAATTTGAAAAGAATAAGTACACATGTATGGATAACTGAATCACTTTGCCATATACCTGAAACTCAGAACATTGTTGTTCAAGTATACGCCTTTGTTAAATAAAAATTTTAAAAGACTAAAAATAAAAATGATATAGTCCCTTCAATTAAATTATTCCTAATTCTGTGTTTTTCAACCAAGCATCCAGATCAGGAGGCATGTGGTTGACCTACCATATTCTGTGCATATGAAGCATGATGTGAAGTGGTTCACATTACTGTGCTTTCTCACCAGGCTGTGTGTACAGCTCCATTGTTCACTACTGATGCTTCTCCAGCCTCCATCACAGCTCAGAAAATACTTGCTTGGAATCAACTCTTTAATCTGTTTTAAGAGTATAACAGAAAGTTTTCTGTATGTGTACTGCCCATACCAGGAACAAATTTGTACACTTTGTCAGTAGTCATGCATAGTTGTAAAGTTGTGTCTATCATCATGAACAGAGTGGTAGTCCCTGCTCACCTATATTGAATACCCCTGACATTGTGTTATGTCTGGCAGTATCCTTTGAAAAACAAGTCCACAGCTGTTTGTTTTTTTATACACAGTGTTCACTTTTAATTTTATTCTCAGTTTGGCTATCTTCTTGGCAGTACAGCCCCTTAAATTTGTGTTTTCTAGAAAGGATGACACTTTGAATAATACTTCTCTATTTTTAGTCTTGTTTGTCATGAAGTGAATGAACTTGATATGAGAAAACATTATTTTGTACACATTCTGAGAAAAGATTAATTTACTTGCTAGGAAAAACACTGTTTTGTCTTAGAATGATATGTGAATTTCAGTGGCTTCAGAATGCTACTTGATATGTTTTCTGCACACAATGCCACATTGTAAAAGGGTAAAATGGATTGCTCATCCAAATAAAGTTAGACTTTCTGATTATCATTTCACAGTTTTACTAACTTCAGTAATATTTCACTTTTTTTTCTCCCTTGAACTACAGTGATGCTACTATATCGATGAATCCCTTTCGAGACCTTGACACAGATTTGAAAATCTGGGATATAGTATAACATGATGGTGATAATCAAGCATTCAGACTAAAGCATAAAATAATTAACATGCAACTGACATGAGTTGACTCATTGGAAAAGACTTTGATGCTGGGAGGGATTGGGGGCAGGAGGAGAAGGGGACGACCGAGGATGAGATGGCTAGATGGCATCACTGACTTGATGGATGCGAGTCTGAGTGAACTCTGAGATTTGGTGATGGACAGGGAGGCCTGGCTTGCTACGATTCATGGGGTCGCAGAGAGTCAGACACGACTGAGTGACTGAACTGAACTGACATGAAGATAGGTTTTAATCAAGAAGACCTATACCTCTACAGATCTTACAATACCTGAAAAACATGTAGAAATATTATAAACAGCAATGGAATTTGTGTAAAACATAAAATTTAATTTTATTTTTAATTTTATGTTTAATTTTATGTCTTACACTTAAAACTAAAAGAAAAATTTATATATTTCTCAATAAATCTGTTACCAACTTTTTTATCTTTGTCACTTTGATAGATGAAAGGTAATATTTCATTGCAAAACTAATTTATAAATCCTTAATAATGAATGAAACTGAGCATCTTCTCAAGTATTCAGATGCATTTATATTTCCCTTTCTATGACCTGCTTGAAAAAAATTGTCTTCTGAGTTTTAATCCTCTTTTAAGAATCTTAAGGAAATCTTAACATTAAGAAAATCTTACCCTTCATCTATCACATGTGTTGGATATAACTTTTTTTCGTTTTCAGTTGGCCTTTTGGCTCATTTTCCTCGTATATTTTCTAATACATAGGTTTTAATTTAGATCTTTTGCCCTTTCTAAACTGGTTCTATTTGTGCACAGGTAATTATATGATCTGCCTAAGTATAATAAAAATGACTCACTTTATAATGAGCTTTCAATGCTTTTAGAGTTACCTTGCTTTAGATGTCTCTGTAACAACATACATTTGGAGATATGCTTTCCAATTCAACTTGTCTTTTTAATTAAATAATTTGCTTATCCCATTACAAACACCATGATAGCATGATACACTTTCATATTCGAAGTGATTCTCTCTGTCTCCCGCTAACCTCAGCTGGTTTCTGGCATTCAAGGAAATCTTTCAAAATACTAGCTGAACCTAAGCTAAATGAACAGAGATCTTTCAGAGACCTCAATGGAATTTGTGTAAAACATAAAATTTAATTTTATTTTTAATTTTATGTTTAATTTTATGTCTTACACTTAAAACTAAAAGAAAAATTTATATATTTCTCAATAAATCTGTTACCAACTTTTTTATCTTTGTCACTTTGATAGATGAAAGGTAATATTTCATTGCAAAACTATTTATAAATCCTTAATAATGAATGAAACTGAGCATCTTCTCAAGTATTCAGATGCATTTATATTTCCCTTTCTATGACCTGCTTGAAAAAAATTGTCTTCTGAGTTTTAATCCTCTTTTAGGAATCTTAAGGAAATCTTAACATTAAGAAAATCTTACCCTTCATCTATCACATGTGTTGGATATAACTTTTTTTCGTTTTCAGTTGGCCTTTTGGCTCATTTTCCTCGTATATTTTCTAATACATAGGTTTTAATTTAGATCTTTTGCCCTTTCTAAACTGGTTCTATTTGTGCACAGGTAATTATATGATCTGCCTAAGTATAATAAAAATGACTCACTTTATAATGAGCTTTCAATGCTTTTAGAGTTACCTTGCTTTAGATGTCTCTGTAACAACATACATTTGGAGATATGCTTTCCAATTCAACTTGTCTTTTTAATTAAATAATTTGCTTATCCCATTACAAACACCATGATAGCATGATACACTTTCATATTCGAAGTGATTCTCTCTGTCTCCCGCTAACCTCAGCTGGTTTCTGGCATTCAAGGAAATCTTTCAAAATACTAGCTGAACCTAAGCTAAATGAACAGAGATCTTTCAGAGACCGCATATAACAAAAGAGTACATTTTAACAAGAATAGTTTGGAGAAGTCCCAAAACAAAGTCACTAAATAAAGAAACAGTTTTGTCTACATAAGCTACATAAACAAACTCCAAGGACAGAGACATTCTGATTTCTAGACCTATTACATTATAATATTCCAATTTTCAATAAAAGCATTATGCTAAACAAACAAAAAAAAGAAAGTCACATGCTATCTGATTCCACTTATTTAACATCATTGATATAAAGAAATTACAGAGCAGGAGAACAAATAAATTACTGTCAAGGGTAGGGATGGTGGGGAAGAAGATAGGTAAGATCATACCTACATCTTCTCAAGGTAGCATGCTGCTACTGCTGCTGCTAAGTCGCCTCAGTCGTGTCTGACTCTGTGCGACCCCATAGATGGCAGCCCACCAGGCTCCCCCGTCCCTGGGATTCTCCAGGCAAGAACACTGGAGTGGGTTGCCATTTCCTTCTCCAATGCATGAAAGTGAAAAGTGAAAGTGAAGTCGATAAGTTGTGCCTGACTCCTAGCGACCCCATGGACTGCAGCCTACATTTTAGTTTTGTTTCTTGTTTATAAGGTGGTTCTGTGAATCTACACATGGGATTACATGACATAGGGGTATACACACACCATATACCAATATCAATTTCCTTGTTTTGCTATAATATTCTTATTGTAGAAGGCTGGGACAAACCAAGTAAAGAGTGTGTGGGAACTGTCTGTAGTATTTCTACAACTCTCTGTCAATCTATAATTAGTTCATGTAAAAAGTTAAAAAGTAAAAGCCTAAAACATTAAATTTAATAATTGGATATTGATAAATAGAAAGTTATTAATTTTAGGGCTAATGTCTATATCAAGTCTCCTTAATAAATTCTAAATGGAGCTAACTGCCTTTTTCATTTGGCTTTTTTTGTAAGTTATAACTCATTACTTCAAAATAATGATAGTTTTTACCTTTTTCTTTCAGATGTTAACCTCTTTTATCTTACTGAATTGTTAAGACATTTAGTACAATGTTGGATTGTAAATGTAGTTCAGTTGCTCAGCTGTGTCCGATTCTTGTGACCCCATTGACTACAGCACTCCGGGCCTCCCTGTCCATCACCAACACCCAGAGTTTACTTAAACTCATGCCCATTGAGTCAGTGATGCCATCCAACCATCTCATCCTCTGTCATCCCCTTCTCCTCCTGCCTTCAATCTTTCCCAGCATCAGGGTCAGATTTTCACAACAGGTAGCCAAAATATTGAAGTTTCAGCTTTAACATCAGTTCTTCCAATGAACACTCAGGACTGATCTCCTTTAGGACAGACTGGTTGGATATCCTTGCAGTCCAAGGGACCCTCAAGAGTCTTCTCCAAGACCACAGTTCAAAAGCATCAATTCTTTGGTGCTCAGCTTTCTTTATAGTCCAACTCTCACATCCATACATGACTACTGGAAAAACCATAGCCTTCACTAGATGGGCCTTTGTTGGAAAAGTAAGGTCTCTGCTTTTTAATATGCTATCTAGGCTGGTCAGAGCTTTTCTTCCAAGGAGCAAGTGTCTTTTAATTTCATGGCTACAGTCACCATCTGTAGTGATTTTAGAGCCCCCTCCCCACCAAAATAAAGTCTACCACTGTTTCCACTCTTTCCCCATCTGTTTGCCATGAAGTGATGGGACCAGATTAAATGATCTTAGTTTTCTGAATGTTGAGCCTAAAGCCAACTTTTTTACTCTCCTCTTTCACTTTCATCAAGGGGCTCTTTAGTTCTTTACTTACTGCCATAAGGGTGTAATATCTGCATATCTGAGGTTATTGATATTTCTCCTGACAATCTTGATTCTAGCTTGTGCTTCATCCAGCCCAGCATTTCTCATGATGTACTCTGCATATAAGTTAAATAAGCAGGGTGACAGTATACAGCCTTGATGTACTCCTTTTCCTATTTGGAACTAGTTTGTTGTTTCCATGTCAAGTTCTAACTGTTGTTGCCTGACCTGCATACAGATATGTCAGGAGGCAGGTCAGGTGATCTGGTGTTCCTTTCTCTTTCAGAATTTCCCAAGTTTGTTGTGATCCACACAGTCAAAGACTTTGGTATAGTTAATAAAGCAGAAATAGATGTGTTTCTGGAACTCTGTTGCTTTTTTGATAATCCAGCAAATGTTGAAAATTTGATCTCTGGTTCCTCTGCCTTTTCTAAAGCTTGAACATCTGGAAGTTCACAGTTTGTGTACTCTTGAAGCCTGGCTTGGAGAATTTTGAGCACTACTTTACTAGCATGTGAGATGAGTGCAATGGTGCAGTAGTTTGAACCTTCTTTGGCATTGCGTGTCTTTCGGATTGGAATGAAAACTGACCTTTTCCAGTCCTATGGCCACTGCTGAGTTTTTCCAAATTTGCTGACATATTGAGTGTAGCACTTCCACAGCATCATCTTTTAGGATTTGAAATAGCTCAACTGGAATTTCATCACCTCCACTAGCTTTGTTCGTAGTGATTCTTCCTAAGGCCCACTTGACTTCACATTCCAGGACATCTGCTTCTAGGTGAGTGATCACACAATTGTGATTATCTTGGTCATGAAGATCTTTTTTGTACAGTTCTTTTGTGTATTCTTGCCACCTCTTATTAATATCTTCTGCTTCTTTTAGGTCCATCCCATGTCTGTCTTTTATTGAGCCCATCTTTGCATGAAATGTTCCCTTGGTATCTAATTTTCTTGAAGACATCTCTAATCTTTCCTCTTCTGTTGTTTTCCTCTATTTCTTTACACTGATCACGGAAGAAGTCTTTCTTATCTTTCCTTGCTATTCTTTGGAACTCTGCTTTCAAATGGGTATTATCTTTCCTTTTCTCCTTTGCTTTTGTCTTTTCTTCTTTTCACATCTATTTGTAAGGCCTCCTCAGACAGCCATTTTGCTTTTTTACATATCTTTTTCTTGGGGGTGGTCTTGATTCTTGTCTTGTGTACAATGTCACGAACCTCTGTTCATAGTTCATCAGGTCCTCTGTCTATCAGATCTAGTTCCATAGTAGCAGGGATTTTTTCCTTGTAAAGAGTGGGAATTCTGTACAGTTTCTGTCACTAACTATGAAATTTCCTGTAGGTTCTGTTGTAGTAATGTAGATTGCATTTATGATGTTAAAGGAATTTCCTTCTGTTCTTTTTTTTTTTAAATTTTAAGAACCTTCCTTCTTTATTGAAGGATAATTACTTTAGAAAATATTGTTGTTTTCTCTCAAACCTCAACATGAATCAGCCATAGGCATACATATATCCCCTCCCTTTTGAACCTTCCTCCTATCTCCCTCCCCATCCCACCCCTCTAGGTTGATACAGAGCCCCTGTTTCCTGAGCCATACATCAAATTCCCTCCCTTTGACTATCTCCTTTACACATGGTAATGAAAGTTTCTATGTTACTCTTTCCATACCTCTCATCCTCTCCTCCCCTCTCCCCATGTCCATAAATCTATTCTCTATGTCTGTTTCTCCATTGCTGCCCTTTAAATAAGTTCTTCAGTATCATTTTTCTAGATCCCATATATATGTATTAGAATATGATGTTTACCTTTTCTCTTTCTGATTATCTTCACTCTGCATAATAGGTTCTAGTTCATCCATCTCTTTAGAACAGTCTCAAATATGTTCCTTTGTGTGGCTAATATTCCATTGTGTATATGTACCACAACTTCTTTATGCATTCATCTGTCAATGGACATCTAACTTGCTTCCATGTTCTAGCTATTGTAAGTAGTGCTGCAAAGAACAATGAAATACATGTGTCTTTCAGTTTTGGTTTCCTCAGGGTATACACCTGGGATTGCTGGATCAAATAGTGGTTTTATTCCTGTTTGCTTAAGAAATCTCCATACCGTCTTCCATAGTGCTTGTATCAATTTACATTCCCACCAACAGTGCAAGACCTTTCCCTTTTCTCCACACCTTCTCCAGCATTTATTGTTTGTAGACTTTTTGATGATGGCCATTCTGGCTGATGTGAGGTGATATCTCATTGGAGTTTTGATTTGCATTTCTCTCATAATGAGCAATGTTGAGCATCTTTTCACGTGTTTATTATGTTCTGTACGTCTTCTTTGGAGAAAAGTTTCTTTAGGTCTTTTCCCCACTCTTTGATTGGGTTGTTTGTTTTTCTGGCATTTAGTTGTATGAGCTGCCTGTATATCTTGGAAATTAATCCTTTGTCAGTTGCTTCCTTTTCTATTATTTTCTCTCATCCTGAGAGTTGCTTTTTCATCTTACTTATAGTTTCCTTTGCTGTGCAAAATATTTTAAGTTTAATTAGGTCCCACTTGTTTACTTTTGTTTTTATTTCTGTTACTCTAGGAGGTGGGTCATAGAGAATCCTGCACTGATTTATGTCATCAAGTGTTCTGCCTATGTTTTCCTCTAAGAGTTTTATAGTTTCTCGTCTTATATTTAGGTCTTTAATTCTTTTTGAGTTTATCTTTGTGAATGTTGTTAGAAATGTTTTAATTTCATTGTTTTACATGTAGGTGCCCAATTTTCCCACCACCATTTATTGAAGAGTCTGTCTTTGCCCCATTATATATTCTTGCCTCCTTTCTCAAAATAATAATCTACCCATAGGTGTATGAGTTTATTTCTGGGCTCTCTATCTCATTCCTTTGGTCTGTATTTCTGTTTTTGTGCCAGTACCATACTACCTTGATGATTGTGGCTTTGTAGTATAATCTAAAGTCTGGAAGATTGATTCCTCCAGCTCCATTCTTCTTCCTGAAGACTGCTTTGGCTATTCAGGGTCTTTTGTGTTCCCATATGAGTTGTGAAATTTTTTGTTCTAGTTCTGTGAAAAATGACATTGATAATTTGATAGAGATCACTTTGAGTCTGTACATTGCATTTGGTAGTATAGTCATTTTCACAATATTGATTCTTCCTACCCAGAAACATGACATATCTCTCCATCTGTTTATGTTGTCTTTGATTTCTTTCATTAGTGTCTTATAATTTTCTGTGTACAGTTCTTTTGTCTCCTCAGGTAAGTTTATTCCTAGATAATTAATTCTTTTTGTTGCAATGGTGAATGGGATTGATTCCTTAATTTCTCTTTCTGAATTTTCATTGTTAGTATATAGAAATGCATGTGATTTCCATCTATTGATTTTGTATCCTGCAACTTTGCTAAATTCACTGATTAGCTCTGGTAATTTTCTGATACTATCTTTAGGGTTTTCTATGTACAGTATCAAGTCATCTGCAAACAGTGAGAGCTTCCTTTCTGATCTAGATTCCTTTTATTTCTTTTTCTTCTCTGATTGCTGTAACTAGGACTTCCAAAACTATGTTGAATAATATTGGACCACTTTGTTCCTGATCTTATGGGAAATGCTTTTAGTTTTTCACCTTTGAGAATGTTTGCTGTAGGCTTATCATATATGGTCTTTAGTATGTCAAAGTAGGTTCCTTCTAGGAACTCTTCATTTTTTGAAGAGTTTTAATCATAAATGGGAGAAGGCAATGGCACCCCACTCCAGTATTCTTGCCTCAAAAATCTAGACAAAGGAGCTTGGTAGACTGCAGTCCATGGGGTCGCTAAGAATTGGACATGACTGAGCGTCTTCACTTTCACCTTTCACTTTCATGCACTGGAGAAGGAAATGACAACTCAATCCAATGTTCTTGCCTGGAGAATCCCAGGGAAGGGGGAGCCTGATGGGCTGCCATCTATGGGGTTGCACAGAGTCGGACACGACTGAAGTGACTTAGCAATCATAAATGGGTGCTGAATTTAATCAAAGGCTTTTTATGCATCTATTGAGTTTATCATATGATTTTTATCTTTTGATTTGTTAATATGGTGTATAACATTGATTGTTTCGTGAATATTGAGGAATCTTTGCATCCCTGGAGTAAACCCAACTTGATCATGGTGTATGAGCTTTTTGATGTGTTGCTGAATTCTGTTTGCTAAAATTTTTTGAGGATTTTTGCATCTGTGTTCACCAGTGATATTGGCCACCTATAGTTTTATTTTATTGTGTTGTCTTTGTCTGGTTTTGGTATCAGGGTGATGGTGGCCTCATAAAATGAGTTTGAAAGATTTCCTTCCTCTGCAGTTTTTTGAAAGAGTTTTAGAATGATAGGCATTAGCTCTTCTCTAAATGTTTGATAGAATTCCCCTGTGATGCCATCTGGTCCCGGACTTTTTTTTCTTGGGGGATTTTTGATCACAGCTTCAGTTTCAGTGCTTGTAATTGGGTTGTTCATAGTTTCTATTTCTTTTTGTTTCAGTCTTGGATGCAAACTCTTGGAGTTATCAAAGAGAAAACAATCTGAGTTAATTAGAAACCATCCAAAATCCCTTGGGAATCCATTCCCAGAAGGAAAGACAAGCTGGGTGTGTGTGTTCTGACTGTTAATCTCAGTTAACCTGGACCAGGTTTCTACCATTTCCTTCAGATAAATCTACTCAAAGTCAAAATATTTCCTCCATGGTATCTTATTATATCAAGATTTTACAAGTTCATAGGAAATAATCAGGTTAACATACATAAAGACTTTTAATAACATACACCTGCTAGAATTTGGTAATGCTTAATTTAAATATAAAATGTAGAAATATATAGATCTGATTAATCAGAAGTAGGGCTGGAATGCAGGTGTCCCGGCAGGCTTCATCTGAGATCACGAGAGCCCTTAGTTTCTACTGCCTGGATTACTCCGTTTTAGCTACCTGCTGCCACTGTAGTGGAGCAGCAATTGTTTCCTTCTTAGTGGAAATGTCTGATCATACAGTGTGTTACCTGCACAGGCTAAGGCTAGATTTGAAGATCAGCCCTAATTCATTCAGGCTGGGAAGGCAGCAGATAAGGGGTGTGTGGGTGCGCGTGCATGTGCGTGCATGCGTGTGTGTGTGTGTGTGTGTGTGTGTGTGTGTGTGTGTACAGGGATTGATAGTGTGGAGTGTGGGGTATTTGTATTCTTGTTCTGATGGAAGGCACAGATCCATGAGACCATGGGCCTCTAGGAGGCACTGTGTTTCCATGGTAAGCAGGGTGTGCTGGGAGGGGTTGAGAGTCACCCTGGAGAGGGCAGCTTAGGGGAACCTTGGCTACCTGCCTGCATCAGGAAGCAGGTTTGAGTTCCCTGAGTGGTCCAGACACATGGACCCAGCACAGACTCCTCACTGCCCAGGGGAGTGGCGACATGCCTGGAGCCTCCGAATGTGTCCTGGGGATTCTCTCCTGGAGCAGCATGGGGAGTGGAGGGTGAGGGATTAGTGTGGCTGGTGAGGGCTGGGTGATGAGTGTCAGGACGCGACAGGAAGAGAAGGTAAAGGCCTGATTTGGGCATGTGGGGACATGGGGACAGTGCTCAGCTCACACCCACCCTTTGCTGAGGGGCTGTGCAGGACTGGGAAGGGCATAGAGGAGCCAGCCCTGGGTCCTGCCAAGGGGTCCAGGGGACAAGGGTGTCCTGCAGAGACACAGAGCAGTGATGTCATAGGCAAATGCTCCAATCAGGGAAGCAGGAGGGTCAGTGCTTTACACCACTCACCCCAGGAGACCTGCCCCCAGCCAGCAGCAGCCTTGGGTTCCTGATGCTGCCATGGGCTCCAGGCTCCTCTCCTGTGTGACTCTCTGCCTCCTGGGAGCAGGTGAGTCCTGGACACAGTGTGGGAGCTTCTGAGATGTCTTTGCCTCCCTGAGATAGAAGCCTGGCAATGAGGGCTGCAGCAGGAGGCTTCCCCTCGGCTCTGCCCTCAGCTTCCCTCTGTCTCCTCCCCAACAGGCCTGGTGGATTCTGAAGTTACCCAGACTCCCAAATACCTGATCAAATCAAGAAAGCAGCAAGTGACTCTGAGATGTTTCCCTGAGTCTGGACACATTTCTGTGTACTAGTACTTACAGGCCCTGGGCCAGGGCCCCCAGGTCCTTGTTCAGTATTCTGATGGGGAAATTTATCAAAAAGGAAACATATCAGATCGATTCTCAGGAAAACAAGTTAGTGATGCTGGCTCTGAGCTGAGCCTGACCCCCTTGGTGCTGACAGACTCAGCCGTGTATCTCTGTGCCAGCAGCCAAGACACAGCCCTGCATGATCAGGTGCCTCTGGGACAAAAAAACTCCTGCTGTCAATATATGGCAAAACCAATACAGTATTGTAAAGTAAAATAAAGTAAAAATAAAATAAAAAAAAAAAACACTCCTGCCCCAGCTCAGGAAGTGGTGCCCAGTGTGTCCGCTGCCAGCCTGCCAAGCCCAGTCTCTGGTAGAGCAATAGACTTCCCCAGACATTTACTTCTTGGTATGTGTTAATGCTCACTAAAGGCATCAAAATAAGTATTCTTTTAACTGTTTATACACCTGAGGGGTCGTGAGTTGCCCAGGTCTCATACTTCATAAGTGTATAGCTAGCATTCCAGCGCAAGTTTGTTCTCAACACCCGTGGTCCCTTTGCTCATGGAACTGTCTCTGTACATGTAAATTACATATACCTCTTGTGTTGTGTGTAACAAGGTACAGTTTGGGGCTCTATGATATGAACTGTTGCTCAGTGAACGGCAGCCACACTTCACAGGAGGTATTCCTGTCGCGCAAGTGTATGTTCCCCGGTTCTTTGTCTCGTCACAAACAAAGACCTGGAGCAACGGACATTAGAGCCCTTGGCGTGTCACAGCTCTCACGTCTTGGACAAACCATGTTACAGCTCTTAGGCAAATCAGCGTTACAGCTCTATTTTATTTAGAAGATAGCAGGAGAATGGGAGGGGGAGAGAGAGAGAGAAAGAGAGAGAGAGAGTGCTTCGGCTCTTCCTTTTATATGTTTTCTTCCACCTGGGCGTGCCGTATGCAAATTGGGCTTAGCCAGGAGTGCTGTTTGTTCTACCTGAAGTCTTCACTCTGGTCCTAGGACCCTCTTTTGTTCTATTTTCGCAGGCTTTTCCCTTTCTTATCTTTTAGCTACCACCATTTTGGACTCCGTTTCCCTATTCTATCTACCTAACAATTCCCATGGGAGGAATGTCTCAAAAAAAACCAGAGCATTTTTCATTTACCCTGGTGTTTGCACCTCCCTCCACGTCCCTCCTACATCTGTATTCCATTGTGCCAAAACGTCATCCTGTGCTGGGCACCCAGCTTATCTCCACCCAGAAAGGTGGGTCACCAGCCTGAGGGGTCTCTGCTTGCTCCTTCCCCCAACACGGGAATCACGGGCTGTGTGAACATGAAGGAGCTGTACCTGCGTTTGACTGGTAGACCATCTGTCAGTGAATTGATTAGAAATAGACCAAACAATTCCTCAAATGTTTATGAGCCTGCGATGAGGTTGGGAGCAGAAACCTGGAGAAACATGGTGGATAGAGGGACAGTCTCAGGGTTGCGGGCAATGTTGTGGAAACGGAGGCTTGAAGTACTCTTGGGACATATATCATAAAGGGCAGGACGAGGTGATAAGGATTCCCCAGGATTCAAAACTGCAAAAAACTGTTGATAAATACAAGCAATATACATGTGAATGAAGACTTATCTCTGGACTAGAACATACAAATCATTTAGTCACTTTAACCTTTACGGAAAAAAATCGTTAACATTTACAGAAAGGTTTTAGCACCCTGTGAGGCTCATGTCGGTTGGTCTAGATGGTTGTCCGTGTTGCAAACTGTTCACTGAGGTTCATTTCTAACTTGAGAGTCTGGAGGAAGGGGTGTGGCCCCTGAGTGATAGATTGGTTCTGGGGCCTGGCAGGGACAGTGACATCTCAGAAGGACTCCCTAGAGAGCCCCTCTCCCTCTCATCCACACTCACTCAGAGGGCCCTCTGCCCGCTCCCCCCACCCCCCTGCCCCCGCCATGAGCCCCTGCCTCCTGGGCTGTGTGGTCTTCTGTCTCCTGCAGGCAGGTCCGTCCTAGGGGGCAGGGTCCCCTTGGGGGTGCCAGTACTAAGCCTGTGCACTGTGACTGCAGCATCGGTCCTCCTTCGACAGGGGTGGTCCTTGCTGGTGTCACTCAGGACCCCAGATTCCAGGTGGTGAGGACAGGACAGAGCGCGACACTGAAATGTGCTCAGGATCTGGATCATGACCTCATGTACTGGTACCGACAAGACCTGGGACACAGGCTGAGGCTGATCCATTACTCAGCTGGGCCTCCCACCACAGAGAAGGAGATGTGCCCGATGGGTACAGAGTCTCCAGACCAAACAGAGAGAACTTCCCTCTCAGGCTGGAGTCCGCCAGCCGCTCCCAGACATCTGTGAACTTCTGCGCCAGCAGTTAGTCCACAGCGCTGCACGGCCACCTCCTCTCTGTGCAAAAGGACAAATGAAGGCCCCATGCAGGCTCCCAGCACCAGGAGCCTCAGGGCTTTGTAGACAATGTGCCTGCAGTGTGACCCTGGGTGTGTGGACTCGGTTGGCCTGAGCTTCAGTCCCGGGCCTCGAGGCCATGGGTCCTCCATCAGTCTATGTCTTTCCTCTGCATCCTCCCTGTGAGCCAGGAAGATGCTTCCCCAGCTCTGACTCCTAGTCATCACCTGAGCCTGAACCTAGGAGGAAGGTTTTTGGTAAATTAGATACATCTAGACACTCTTGTCTCACCTTTGGTAGCTTATTTTTGTCTTTCTAGAAGGTTCTCCGGCATGATGGCTCTCACTTGGTCTTGGCTCTTGTCCACCTTCCCCAGGCGCGCAGGACATTCCTCTCCCCACCTCCCTGCATCAGCTCCCTGGCCCTCTCTACCACAGCCACAAGCTCCTCCTTTATCTGGCTCAGGTCGCTTCCCATGTCACAAGGAGGCTTTTAAAGTAGCCACTCCATGTGGTCTGTTTTGAGCAAGACATATGGAGTCATTGAAGAAAGAGAAATTTAGTTGATTATAAATCATCCAAAAACTCACGTGAGCCCATCTGAAGCAGGACACATTGCTTTGTGTTCTCCACCCTCCTGCCCTTCAGCATCCTTAGCATCTCACCTAACCTATGCCAGGCTGGCACCACCTGGCTACCTCTTCAAAATCTTCTCACAGTCAAAATATATCCTGTATCACCCCATTTTATCATGCTTTTATAAGTGTAGAAATAATTGAGTCCACATTTATAAAAATCATTATTAAATGAACGTATTATCTAGAATTCGATAATGCTTAATTTAAATAGGAAATCTGAAAATATATGCTTCTGATTAATCAGAAGTAGTTATGAAGACATGTTTGCAGGCAGATTCACTTGAGATCCTCAGGGCATTTATTTTATGACATATGTTTCCATCTTTAACTAGCTACCAATTGTAGTGAGGAAGCAATTATTTCCTTGTTAGGAAAATGGTCAGATCATACAGTCTTCTACCCTCAGAGCCTAAGAGTGGATTTGAATATCTACCCTAATCAGCCAGGCTAAGAAAGCAGTAGAACAGATGTGTGTGTGTGTGTGTGTGTGTGTGTGTGTGTGTGTGTGTGTTCAGGGTGTATGATTTTTGAAACCTTGCTTCAGACAGAGGCTGCAAATCCATGAGACCATGGACCTTTGGCCACAAGGAGGCACTGTGTTTCCACAGTAAGCAGGGTGCCCTGGGAGGGGTTGAGAGTCACCCTGGGGAGGGCAGCTTAAGGGAACCTTGGCTACAAGCCTGTACCTGGAAGTATGTTTGAGTTCCCTGAGTGGTCCTGGGACACTTGGAGCCAGCACAGACTCCTCTCTGCTCAGGGAAGAGGGGTCATGCCTGGAGCCTCAGGATGTGCCCAGGGGGCCATCTCCTGGATCAGCATGGGAAGGGGAGGGTGAGAAGTTGGAGTATCTGGTGAGGACTGGGTGATGAGTGTCAGGCAGGGTCAGACAGAGCAGAACAAGAGTGTGTGGACATATGGGACCAGAGGACGAAGCTCACTTCACACCCACCGGTTTTGAGGGCTGTCAGGACAGGGAATGGCATAGAGGAGCCAGCCCTGGGTCCTGCAAAGGGGTCCACGGAAAAAGGCAGAGACACAGAGCAGTGATGTCATAGACAAATGCTCCAATCAGGGAACAGGAGTGCCAGAGTCCAGCCCCGGTGGAACCAGGGTAATTCGAAGCAGGGATCGAATAGGCGTCTAAGGAATTAATTGCTTAATTAAAGATATGCAGGGAGATTAGAAAGAAATAGCATAGTAGGAAAATAAGTGGAGAAAAGATGCTGAATAACTTGCTTTACGTGGAGTACCAATAAAACTCTGAGACAAGGAGTTTGTACCACCTGCATAGGCCACCAGTGCCCATTTGACTAGGGGAGAGTACCCTGCCTTGGGCTCCCTTTCTCGTGGGTTTAGAAGCCAGGGGAAGTAAGTAGACATGGCGAGCCTTCACGTTCCAGATGGGAACTCAGCCAGAAAAGGGAGAAAAGAATGACATGGGGGAGCCAAGCATTGGTGCCAGACCCACAACTTTATTTTCAATAGGAGCTTATATACCCCAAGTTGTAAATAAAGAAAAAATGGAATGTGCAAGTTATTCAGGGGCAGCAGTCATGACCTTCGTTGAGGCCAGGCTTTCTTTTTGCATACATTCCTGTATACAAAAGGTCCCAGGTGGTTTTACATCATCTTCTGGCCAGGGGGCCTGTTAACATTTTTATGGCTCTTTTCCTAGATAAATTTCTATCAACCAGAAAACTCTTTTTCCCTAGAAGTGTTTTTTCTTAAATCTGCATCACCCTCAAAGTACTAAATAAAGTTACATTCCTGTAAAACAAAAGTGCAGTGGGTTATAACAAAGAAAATACTTAACTCAAAGATCTAATGTTGTAAATACCAGGTCTACTAACTGTTTTTTCTATGTACCAACTATATCTACAAATAAAAGATATGAAAATTTGGCAGCAAGTATTGGCTCAACAAATGAAACCTTCAATCAGTCCTATTCTAATGATTTTGACTCCTTGGAAGCCCCTACATTTCTAGGATGTTTTAAGCTTCCTGTGCATCTCGTGGTCAGGAGGCCACAAACAGTCACATGCACAGCTGTAAGAGTCTGGCAGGCAGGCTAGAAAGCCATCAGAGGGATTTTTGGATTGAAAAACTCTTATTATGCCCAAGAGATTATTATCTAAAAACTCTAAATTAACTTTTTCCAAAAAAAGGTGGTGGGGGACAGCCCCCTGTTAATGTTAGAAGAGTAGATGGAAAGCATAACACAGTAAAGTAGGCAAACTCTGGTTTTGGAGGTAGATGCTCGAGAACTTCCAAGGGAAGCCCTGAGGCTCAATCCTACCTTTGCTTATGCCGAGCCTCCTTCCTCCTGATCTTTGCCACAGGCGGGGTTCCTTAACTGGCTCCCGGCACAGGAGGGTTGGCACTTTACACCATTCACCCCAAGAGCCTTACACCCAGCCAGCAGCTGTCCTGGATTCCTGATGCTGCCATGGGCTCCATGCTCTTCTGCTGTGTGACTCTCTGCCTCCTGGGAGCAGGTGAGTCCTGGACACACTGTGGAAGCATCTAAGATGTCTTTGCCTCCCTGAGATAGAAGCCTGGTGCTGAGGGCTGCAGCAGGAGGCTTTTCTGGGCTCTGCTCTCAGCTTCCACCTGTCTCCTTCCCAACAGACTTTGTGGCTTCTGGGGTTACCCAGACTCCCAATACCTGATCAAATCACGAAAGCAGTAAGTGACTCTGAGATGTTCCCCTAAATCTGACATTGCTATGTATCCTGATACCAACAGGCCCTGGGTGAGAGCCCGCAGTTCCTTGTTCAGTATTATGATGGGGAAATGTATCAAAAAGGAAACATGCCAAATCAATTCTCAGGTGACCAGTTCAGTGACTCTCACTCTCAGATGAACCTGAGCTCCTTGGAGGTGACAGACTCAGCCGTGTATCTCTGTGGCAACAGCCAAGACACAGCCCTGCATGATCAGGTGCTTCTGGGTGAAAACACTCCTGCCCCAGCTCAGGAAGTGGTGCCCAGTGTGTCAGCTGCCAGCCTGCCAAGCCCAGTCTCTGGTAGAGCAATAGACTTCCCCAGACATTTACTTCTTGGTGTGTTTTAATGCTCACTAAAGGCATCAAATAATTATCATTAAAACTGTTTATACATCTGAGGAGTCGTGAGTTGCCCAGGTCTCATACTTCATAAGTGTTACGGCTAGTATCCTGACACCAGTCTGTTCTCTTTACCTGTGGTCCCTTCCCTCATGGAGCTGTTTCTGTACATGCAGGTTACATATTCATATTGTTTTATGTGTAACAAGGTACAGTTTGGGGTTCAAACATGAAGTGTTACTCAATGAATGGCAGTCACAGTTCACAGGAGGTATTCAATGGAAGGAATGTCTCGAATAAATACAGAGCATTTTTTATTATCCTGGCGTCTGCACCTCCCTCCACGTGCCTCCTACATCTGAATTTCTTTGTGCCAAAACCATCCTGTGCTGGGCACCCAGCTTATCTCCACCCAGAAAGGTGGGTCACTGGCCTGAGGGGGCTCTGCTTGCTCTCTCCCCCCAACATGGGAAACACGGGCTGCGTGGTCATGAAGGAGCTGTACCTGTGTTTGACCAGTGGACAGTGTGTCGGTGAATTGAATAGAAATAGATCAAAGAATTCCACAAATGTTGATGAGCCTGTGATGAGGTTGGGAGCAGACACCTGGAAAAACACTGTAGGTGGAGTACAGGCTCAGGACTGCGGGCAATGTTGCAGAAATGGAGCCTTGAAGTGCTCTTGGGACACATATCATAAAGGGCAGGACAACGGGAGAAGGATTCACCAGGATTCAAAACTGCAGAAATATGTAGATAAATACAAGTAATATATATGTTAATGAGAGTTATCTCTGGACTAGAACATACAAATCACTTAATCACTTTAACATTTGTGGAAAAAAATCTTTAACATATACAGAAAGTTTAGAGCAACCTGTGAGGCTTATGTGCATTGATCTGGATGGTTGTCCGTGTTGTGAACTGTTCACTCAGGTTCATTTCTGATTAGAGCCTCTGGGGGAAGAGGTGTAGCCCCTGAGTGACTGGTTGGCACTGAGGCTTGGCAGGGACAGTGACATTTCAGAAAGACTCCCTGGAGAGCCCCTCTCCCTCTCATCAACACACACCAGAGAGCCCTCCACCCCCTGCCAGGAGCCCCTGCCTCCTGGGCTCTGTGGTCCTTTGTCTCCTGCAGGCAGGTGAGTCCTGGGGGCAGGGTCCCCTTGGGGGTGCCAGCACTAAGCCTGTGCGCTGTGACTACAGCGTCGGTCCTCCTTCCACAGGAGGGGTCCATGCTGTTGTCACTCAGGACCCCGGATTCCAGGTCATGAGGACAGGACAGAGCGTGACACTGACATGTACTCAGGATCTGGGTCATGACCGTGTGTACTGGTACCGACAAGACCTGGGACACGGGCTGAGGCTGATCCAGTACTCAGATGGCCCTCTCATCATGGAGCAAAGAGACATGCACAGCGAGTATAGCATCTCCAGATCAAGAACAGAGAACTTCCCTCTCATGGTGGTCTCAGCCAAACGCTCCCAGATCTGTGTACTTCTGCGCCGCTGGTTACCCACAGCACAGCACAGCCACCTCCTCTCTGTGCAAAAAGACAGGCGGCCCACGTGCAGGCTTCCAGCATCGCGAGCCTCATAGTTTGCAGACCACATGCCTGCAGTGTGACCCTGGGTATGTGGACTCAGTTGGCCTGAGCCTCACTCACAGGACTCGAGGCCATGTGTCCAACATTGATCTCTGTCTCTCCTCTGCATCCTCTGTGTGAACCAGAAAGATGCTTCCCCAACTCTGACTCCTAGTCATCACCTGAGCCTGAGACCTAGAAGGGAAGGTTGTTGGTAAATTAAATATATCTAGACACTCTTGTCTCAACTCAGGCAGCTCATTTCTGTCTTTCTGGAGGTTCTCCCCCAGCCTGGCTCTCACCTGGTCTTGGCTCTTGTCCAGCTTTCCCAGGCGGGCAGGACATTCCTCTCCCCACCTCCCTGCATCAGCTCCCTGGCCCTCTCTACCACAGCCACAAGCTCCTTCCTCATCTGGCTCAGGTCCCTTCCAAAGTCACAGGGAAGCTTTTAAAGTAGCCACTCCATGTGGTCTGTTTTAAGCAAGATATATGCAGTCATCAAAGAGAAGCAAACTTTAGTTGATTATAAATCATCCAAAAACTCAACTGAGCCCATCTGAAGAAGGAAAGACTGTCTTTGTGTATTCTCGACATGTATCCCCCCTTCCCCCAACATCCTTAGCAACTCATGCCAGGTTGGCACCACCTAGCGCCTTTATCAAAATCTTCCAAAAGTCAAAATATATCCTGCATCACCCCGTTATATCATGATTTTATAAGTGCAGAAATAATTGAGTCCACATTTATGAAACTTCTTTATAAAAAGTATTATCTAGAATTTGATCATGCTAAATTTAAATAGGAACTCAGAAAATGTATGCCTCTGATTAATCAGAAGTAGTTTTAAATATGTTTGCAGGCTAATTCACTTGAGATCCTCTGAGTATTTATTTTATGATCATATATTTCCATCTATAGCTAACTACCATCATTGTAGCAGTGAAGGAACTATTTCCTTTTTACTAAAATGGAAATATGAGACAGTCTTCTACCTCCAGAGGCTAAGAGTGGATTTGAAGATCAACCCTAATCAGCCAGGCTAGGAAGGCAGTAGAACAGGTGTGTGTGTATGTGTGTGTGTGTGTGTGTGTGTGTGTGCGCGCGTGCGTGAGTGCGCTTGCACGTGTTATTGTGGATGGGTGTGTGTGCATTCCGGGTGTGGGATTTTTGAAACCTTGTTTAAACAGAGGCTACAAATCCATGAGACCGTGGACTTTCAACCACAAGGAGGCACTGTATTTCCACTGTAAGCAAGGTGCCCTGGGCTGGGTTGCAAGTCACCCTGGAGAAGGAAGTTTAAGGGAACTTTGGGTGCATGCTTGCATCCGTTAGCAGGTTTGAGTTCCCTGAGTGGTCCTGGGGCACATGAGCTGCACAGACTCCTCACTGCCCTGGACACATCTCTGTGTACCGGTATCAGCAGGCCCTGGGCCAGGGGCCCCAGATTCTTGTTCAGTATTATGATGGGGAAGTGTATCAAAAAGAAAAAATATCAGATCGATTCTCAGGAAAACAGTTCAGTGACACTCGCTCTGAGCTGAGCTTGAGCCGCTTGGTGCTGACAGACTCAGCCGTGTATCTCTGTGCCAGCAGCCAAGACACAGCCCTGCATGATCAGGTGCCTCTGGGACAAAAACACTCCTGCCCCAGCTCAGGAAGGGGTGCCCGTGTGTCAACTGCCAGCCAGCCAGGCCCAAGTCCTATTAGAGCAGACAGCATTACTCAGACATTCATGTCTTGACATGTCTTAATGCTCCCAGAGATCATGCAAGCTAAGTGTTGTTTTAACTCTTTACACGTCTGAGGGAGAGTGGCTTGCCCAGATCTCATACTTCATAAATATCAGAACAAGGAATCAGACTCACACCTCTCCTTGTCACTGTGGTCCTCACCCCCACTGTATGAATCTCCCGTAAAATAATATATATATATATCTGTGTGGTAGATATATTTCTCCTATGGGATATATATCATTTAAAGGAATTGACTCACATAGTGGCTAATAGTGATAAGTCTGAGGTCTAGAAGCTGGGCTCGTGTTGTTAGAGACCTAAGAAGAGCTGATGTTTAGGTTCAAAGGCTGTTAGGCAGGAAGAAGTGATCATGTAGAAAATGCCGTCAGCTGCATAATTCTCTCCTATCTGGGCGAGGTTTGGGGTTTTTGTTCTGTTCATTTCTTCATCCCATTGGATGAGACCTACTACATTATGGAAGTTCACCTGCCCGACCAATAAAGATGTTCATCTAATTTATTTTAAAATCTATTGATAACTTTTCACATATTTATCTCTCGCCAAGATATCCTCACAGGGACATTCAGAACAATGTTGAACTAAATATCTGTGGCCTAGTCAAGGTGACACATTAAGTTAGTCATCCCAACAACTTCTGCACTTGCCTAGGAATTTAGTAAGCATGAAGTCCCTGGCATATAACAGGACTCTGGATTTCCTGATTCCCTTTGCTAATCTCTGCCAGCCTCTTCTACCATTTCATAGGTGCACAGATAGAGATGGACACATTTTGCCTCCAGTGAGGCCTTTAGAAATCACAGGAGTGAAAATATTTCTGCCTGTTGATACAGTACACGAAATGAGCCAGAGCGTGTAACACACATCTCTCCTCAGGCGTGTTAAAATCAACTTTATTGATGCATGGATTGTAGCTGACTCTTCATCAATGTGCTGTTTAGGAGTGCTGAGTAACCCCCGAAACCTGCAGTTAGAAATCTGTATATAACTTCACACATTTAGGAATGAAGAATTATCGCTGGAATACAACACACTTAAAGCTGTAAACTGTTTATAGAAAGGACACAACAACTCACAAGGCTCAAGTCCATTGAGCTGGATGGGTTGTTTCTGTTTTGAACTGTTAACATAGGTTCGTTTCTGATTTGAGCCTCTGGGGAAAGGGGCGTGGCTCCTGAGTGAAGGGTTTCCCTGGGGCCTGGCAGGGACAGTGACATCTCAGAAGGCCTCCCTGGAGAGTCCCTCTCCCCTCTCATCCACACTCACCCAGAGGGCCCTCCGCCCACCCCGCCCCCGCCATGAGCCCCTGCCTCCTGGGCTGTGTGGTCTTCTGTCTCCTGCAGGCAGGTGAGTCCTGGGGGGCAGGCTCCCCTTGGGGGTGCCAGCACTAAGCCTGTGCGCTGTGACTGCAGTATCGGTTCTCCTTCTCCACAGGGGTGGTCCTTGCTGGTGTCACTCAGGACCCCAGATTCCAGGTTGTGAGGACAGGACAGAGGGCGAAACTGAAGTGCACTCAGAATCTGGGTCATAGCTATATGTACTGGTACCGCCAAGACCCGGGACATGGGCTGAGGCTGATCCATTACTCAGTTGCTGCTTCCAACAAAGAGAAAGGAGACGTGCCTGATGGCTACAGCGTCTCTAGACCAAGCACAGAGGACTTCCCTCTCACGCTGGAGTCTGCCATCAGCTCCCAGACATCTGTGTACTTCTGTGCCAGCAGTGACTCCACGGCGCTGCACAGCCACCTCCTTTCTGTGCAAAAAAGCAGATGAGGACCCTGTAGCCTGGAACTTGGGGAGCTCCTTGCAGGCTCCTGGCACCTGCAGACTCAGAACCCACAGACACACACTGGCAGCATAGCCAGTGATGTTTGATCTTCATGGCACCGACCTGACAGCAGGGCCTCGTGGACATGTGCCCACCCTCACTCTCTGTCTTGTCACTGCAGCTGCCACGTGAGCCTAAGGATGCTTCCCAGCTCTGACTCCCAGTCATCAGTCTCAACATGAGGCCTCCAGGAGGGAAGGTTGCTGAAAATCCGATACATCTAGACTTTGTTGTCTCTCCCCGGGCACTACGTACCAGTCGCTTAGCAGTTTCTCTCCCTGGCTGGCCCATGTATCATCTCTGCTTTTTCCAACTTCCCAAGATGTGGGGCCTCACTCTCCCACCTTCTTGGCCCTTGTTCCCTCTCTTCTCTACTTTAGCCTTGCTGCTCCTTCCTCAACTGGGTCATGTCCTTGCCCATCACCCAGGAAACCTTGTAATGATCCCTAAGTGGGCCTGTTTGAGTATGCTCTCTGGGGTCCTCAAACAGAATGCAACATCAGTTAATTATTAATCATGTAAAATGCCTTCGTTGTCCCTAGGAGGAGAGACAAGTTGTGTGTCTATGTATTCTCCACCATTGCCTGTCTTTAGCATCTAAATAGCCTAGACACTGATGCTGGGAAAGACTGAGAGCAAGAGAAGAAGGGGGTGGCAGAGCAAGAGGTGGTTCAATAGCATCACTGACTCACAGATATGAATTTGAGCAAACTGTGGGAGATAGTGAAGAACAGGGGAGCCTGGAATGCTGCAATGCATGGGGTTTCAGTGAGCTGGACTCGAGTTAGCAGCTGAACAAGAACAATACGAACAAAAGCTAACCCAAGTTTATAGCATTTCCTCATTACAATCTTTGAAAAGTCAAACTATTAAATATTTCCTGCATTAACTCATTTCTTTTCTCTTGAAATAAAAATCATAAAGAAGCTACGGCTGGCTAGTGTGTGTGTTACTAATCTGTGTGTTCTTTAGAAAAACAAAACAAGCTAAAACACAGTGCAATCGGCAACAGTGAAATATTTTCTCATAGGAACACATCCATGACTATTAAATCTGGGCAGACAATCTTGGTTTTCCACGCATAGACCACATGGGGATGCTGGGGAACTACCATAATCCAGAAATTTCTGTGGAGTGCAAGGGGACTTTTTTAGTGCCTGCGACCAGGAGGCTTAAGAGAAAGCTTTATTTGGTGTTTTTATCTCTTGAAGCCTCAACAGCACAGACACTAATTTGCAGGCTTGCTGTCCCAGCTGGGAGCCATGAACTTGAACTATGCAGAGCTGAGGGAGCCCTGAGGTTGCAGCAAAAGTGAAGGGTAAGGAGGTGGGAGGGGGCAGGAAAGAGCAACACCTGCCTGAAGAGAAAAGCGAAGGAGCCATGGGGAGGACGTCGGGCATAAAGCCAGCCTCGCCTAGACCAGCAGTGCAGCTCACAGGGCATCTAAGAGACTCTGCAGGACAGAGCAGGGCTCCTGGATCAGCGACCTGGAATGAGAGGTCAGATTCCCGGGAACCAGCAGAGGCAATGACATCAGAGCAGTGACGTCACTGCCTCACCTCCAGTCAGAGGAAGGAGGCCCAGAACCCAAGCTCCCAGAGAGCAGAGCTCTGAGCAAGGAGATGCCGCCCAGCTCTGCCCTCCTGCCATGGGCTGGGGCCCCATCTGCTGTGTGGCTCTGTTTCTCCTGGCAGCAGGTGGGGCCTTGGCACAGGGGGAACCAGTGTTTCTAGGTGACTGTGCCTGAATCCAAGGCATCATCGGCTTCTCTCCCTCATTCTTTCTCAGCCCCAGTCTTTTTCCCCCACAGGCCTTGTGGATTCTGGAGTCACCCAAACCCCAAGATACCTGATTAAAGCAAGAAGACAGCAAGGGACCCTGAGATACTCCCCTGTCTCTGGACACCTCTCTGTGTACTGGTACCAACAGGCCCTGGGCCAGGGGCCCCAGTTCCTCGTTCAGTATTACAGCCAGGAAGTGAGGGGACAAGCACAGCTCCCAAATCGATTCTCAGGAAAACAGCTCAGTGACTCTAGCTCTGAGCTGAACTTGACTTCCTTGGAGCTGACGGACTCAGCCGTGTATCTCTGTGCCAGCAGCCAAGATACAGCCCTGCATGATCAGGTGCCTCTGGGACAAAAACACTCCTGCCCCAGCTCAGGAAGTGGCTGTGAGAGTGATGCCTGCCTGTCAGGCCTGCATAGATCCGGTAACTCTCCCAGACATTCTTCCTCTGCTGTGTTTTAATCCTTCCAAACATCTTCCTATGTAGTATTATTTTACCTGTTTATATATATGAGTGGAACTGACTGGCTCAGATCTTATATGTCATTACTTTCAGAGCAAGGAATTTGATTCAAGTCTGTCCTCATCACCTGTGGTCTTTTCCCCCCCAAAAGTGTCCCCAACAAAGAATAAATAATACAGACACACATACATACATATACACATACACTTTGAAAGCAATTGGCTCACATAGTTGCTAAGGCTGGTAAGTCCAGAAGTTGCAAGCTGGTCTGGTGCTACTAGAGACTGAGGAGGAGCTGATGTTTTAGTTCAAAAGTAGACTAACTAGTGGTCCAGGGTGAAGGCCCTCAGCTGACAATTCTCTCTCACTTGGGGGGGGATCAGTGTTTCTGTCTATTCATCTCTTCACCTGGTTTCATGAAGCCCACCTATGTTATGGAGGGTCATCTGTTTCTGAAATAAAATGTTAATCTAATCCATTATTAAAATATACCTATTCACATGTTAACTTTTCAAAAACACGCCCTTAGGAGCATCCAGAAAAATAAAGGTAAATACCCATGGCAGAGTCAAGTTGATAGTCAGTCGGGTCTGACTCTGTGTGACCCTTTGGACTGCAGCACTCCAGCCTCCCTGTCCATCACCAACTCCCAGAGTTTACTGAAACGCATATCCATTGAGATGGTGATGCCATCCAAACATCTCATCCTATGTCATCCCTTTCTCCTCCTGCCTTCAATCCTGCCCAGCATCAGGGTCTTTTCAAATGGGTCAGTTCTTCGCATCAGGTGGCCAAAATATTGGAGTTTCAGCTTCACCCTTCCAATAAATATTCAAGACGGATTGCCTTTAGGATGGACTGCTTGGATCTCCTTGCAGTCCAAGTGACTCCAGGAGTCTCTCAAACACC
>SJYC01115872.1:0-25125 GCA_006408675.1 Madoqua kirkii | reverse complement strand
TATTGGAGTTTCAGCTTCACCCTTCCAATAAATATTCAAGACGGATTGCCTTTAGGATGGACTGCTTGGATCTCCTTGCAGTCCAAGTGACTCTCAGGAGTCTCTCAAACACCACAATTCAAAAGCATCAATTCTTTGTGTAGTCCAACTCTCTCATCCATACACGACTACTGGAGAAACCATAGCTTTGACTAGATGGACCTTTGTGGGTAAAGTAATGTCTCTGCTTTTTAATAAGCTGCCTAGGTCGGTCATATGTAAACTGTTCACCCAGGTTCATTACTGATTTGAGCCTCTGGAGGAAGGGGCGTGGCCCCTGAGTGACAGGTTGGCTCTGGGGCCTGGCAGGGACCTTGACATCTCAGAAGGACCCCTGGAGAGCCCCTCTCCCTCTCATCCACCCTTAGCCCAGAGGGCCCTCCTCCTGCCCCGCCCCTGCCATGAGCCCCTGCCTCCTGGGCTGTGTGGTCTTCTGTCTCCTGCAGGCAGGTGAGTCCTGGGGGCAGGGTCCCCTTGGGGGTGCCAGCACTAAGCCTGTGCGCTGTGACTGCAGCATTGGTCCTCCTTCCACAGGGGCAGTCCATGCTGATGTCACTCAGAACCCCAGATTCCAGGTCGTGAGGACAGGACAGAACATGACTCTGCATGCACTCAGGATCTGGGGCATAACTATATGAACTGGTACCGCCAAGACCCAGGACACAGACTGAGGCTGATCCATTACTCAACTGGGCCTCCCACCACGGTTCAAGGAGACGTGCCTGACGGGTACAGCGCTCCAGATCAAGCAAAGAGAACTTTTCTCTTATGCTGGTGTCCGCCAGCCACTCCCAGACATCCCCGTACTTCTGTGCCAGCAGTTGCTGCACAGCGCTGCATATCCACCTGCTCTCTGTGCAAAAAGACAGGTTCCCACAGGCAGGCTCCCAGCACTGGGAGCGAGAGGCCTGGGGACCACGTGCCAGCACTGTGACCCTGACGTGTGACCTGGACAGGCCCGGATCTGACCCCAGGGACTCGGAGACACGTGTCCACCACCAGGCTCTGTCTTTCCTCTGCATCTTTCCTGGATGCAGTTCAGGCTGGATCAGTTCTGACTAGTTCTGACTCTTATTCATCAGCCTAAGACTTCCAGTAGGGAAGAATATTAGTAAGTCAGATATATCTAGACCCTCTTGTCTCTGCACAGCACCTCATTGCTGTCTGTCTGGAAGTTTCTCCCGCAGCCTCGCTCTCAAGTGCTCCCTGGTCTTGCCCTCCAGAGGGGCGGGTCTCTCCTCCTTTACTGCCTTGGCCTCAGCTCCTCCACCCTCTCTGCTCCAGACACACTGCTCTGTCCTCATCTGAGCCATGTGCCTTCCCATGACACAGGGAACTTTGTAACCAAGCGTAAGTGGTCATGTTTGAGCAAGCTCTTGGGGTCATCAAAGAGAAAACAACCTTAGTAAATTGGAAACCAGCCAAAGTCCCTTGGGAGTCCATTCCCAGGAGAGACAGGCTGGGTGTGTGTGTTCTCCTTCCTTGCCCTTCTTTCTTAGCATCTCAGTTAACCTGGACCAGGTTTCTACCATTTCCCTCAGAGAAATCTTCTCGAAGTCAAAATATTCCCTCCATGGTATCTTATTATATCAAGATTTTACAAGTTCATAGGAAATAAATAGGTTAATACACATAAAGCCTCTTAATAAAATACACCTGCTAGAACTTGGTAATGCTTAATTTAAAAATGAAACCTGGAAATATATGGATCTGCTTAATCACAAGAAGGTCTGGAATACAGGAGTCCAGGCTGGCTTCACTTGAGTTCAGTTCAGTTCAGTCGCACAGTCGTGTCTAACTCTTTGCGACCCCATGAATCGTAGCACATCTGTCCTCCTTGTCCATCACCAACTCCTGGAGTTTACTCAGATTCTCATCCATCGTTCTGTGATGCCATCCAGTGATCTCATCCTACGTCATCACCTTCTCCTCCTGCCCCCAATCCCTCCCAGCATCAGAATCGTCTCCAATGAGTCAACTGTTCCATGAGGTGGCCAAAGGACTGGAGCTTCAGCTTCAGCATCAATCCTTCCAAAGAAATCCCAGGGCTGATCTCCTTCAGAATGGACTGGTTGGATCTCCTTGCAGTCCAGGGGACTCTCAAGAGTGTTCTCCAACACCACAGTTCAAAAGTATCAATTCTTCGGCGCTCAGCCTTCTTCACAGTCCAACTCTCTCATCCATACATGACCACGGGAAAAACCATAGCCTTGTGGACTGCTTATTTTTATTGCCCGTATTACTCCATTTCATCTAACGATTGTCATTGGAGTGGTGCAGGAATTATTTTCTTTTAGTAGAAATGTCTAATCATACAGTGTTTTACCTCCACAGGTCAAGACTAGACTGGAAGATCAACCCTAATTCAGCCATGCTGGGAACGCAGCATATGAAGGGTGTGTGTGTGTGTGTGTGTGTGTGTGTGTGTGTATGTGTGTAGGGGTTGAAAGTGTGGAGTGTGGGGAATTTGTATTCTTGTTTTGATGGAAGGCACAGATCCATGAGACCATGGGCCTCTAGGAGGCACTATGGGCTCATGGTAAGCAGGGTGTGCTGGGAGGGGTTGAGAGTCACCCTGGAGAGGGCAGCTTAGGGGAACCTTGGCTACCTGCCTGCATCAGGAAGCAGGTTTGAGTTCCCTGAGTGGTCCAGAAACACATGGACCCAGCACAGACTCCTCACTGCTCAGCGGAGTGGGGATGTTCCTCAAGCCTCAGGATGTGTCCAGGGGGACCTTCTCCTGGAGCAGCATGGGGAGTGGAGGGTGAGGGATTAGTGTGGCTGGTGAGGGCTGGGTGGTGAGTGTCAAGCAGGGACAGGAAGAGAAGAAAAAGCCCTGTGATGGGCATATGGGGACATGGGGACAGTGCTCTCCTCACACCCACCCTTTGCTGAGGGGCTGTCAGGACAGGGAAAGGCATAGAAGAGCCAGCCCTGGGTCCTGCCAAGGGTTCCAAAAGGCAGCCTGCAGAGACACAGAGCAGCGACGTCATAGGCAAATGCTCCAATCAGGGAAACAGGAGGGTCAGCACTCTACATCACTCACCCCAGGAGCCCTGCCCCCAGCCAGCAGTGGTCTTGGGTTTCTGATGCTACCATGGGCTCCAGGGTCCTCTGCTGTGACTCTGCCTTTTGGGAGCAGGTGAGGCCTGGACACAGTGTGGGAGCTTCCGAGATATTCCCATGGGAGGAATGTCTCAAATAAAAACAGAACATTTTTCATTTACCCTGGCACCTCCCTCCACGTCCCTCCTACATCTGAATTCCTTTGTGCCAATACATCATCCTGTGCTGGGCACCCGGCTTCTCTTCACCAAGAGAGGTGGGTCACAGTGTTGAGGAGGGTCTGCTTGCTCCCTTCCCTGCAGCAAAATAGGAAGCAGGGCCTCCTGGGAGCATGAAGAAGCTGTACTCACGTTTGCCTACTGGACAGTCAGTCAGTGACTCGATTAGAAATAGATCAAACAGTTATCTCAAATGTTGATGAGCCTACAATGAATTTGGGAGCAGGAACCTGGACAAACATGGCAGGTGGAGGGAAAATCTCAGGACTGTACACAGTTATGCAGAAATGGAACCTTGAAGTCATGTGGGAACACGAGTTAAACAGGGCAACAAGAAGCCAGAAGGATTTCTACAAAATTTACACTACAGATATAAGCAGATAAATAGAAGTAATACATGTATCAATGTGAATTATCTCTGGATAGAACACACACAAAATTAAATCAGTTTTACAGAAGACTTATATCAACTTGTAGGGCTTATGTTCATTGATATGGATGGGGCTGCAGTTTGTGAAGGTATCTCTCAGGTTCACTTATGATTTGAGCCTCTACGGAAAGGGGCGTGGCCTCCTAAGTGACAGGTTGGCTCTGGGGCCTGGCAGGGACAGTGACATCTCAGAAGGACTCCCTGGAGAGCCCCTCTCCCCTCTCATCCACACTCAGCCCAGAGGGCCCTCCACCCGCCCCGCCCCCGCCATGAGCCCCTGCCTCCTGGGCTGTGTGGTCTTCTGTCTCCTGCAGGCAGGTGAGTCCTGGGGGGCAGGGTCCCCTTGGAAGTGCCAGCACTAAGTCTGTGCGCTGTGACTGCAGCATTGGTCCTCCTTCCACAGGGGCGGTCCATGCTGATGTCACTCAGGACCCCAGATTCCAGGTCGTGAGGACAGGACAGAAGGCAACACTGAGATGCACTCAGGATCTGGGCTTTAGCTATATGTACTGGTACCGACAAGACCCAGGACACGGGCTGAGGCTGATCTATTACTCAGTTATCCCTCCCCCCATGGAGAAAGGAGCCATGCCCGTGGGCTACAGCGTCTCCAGACCAAGCACAGAGGACTTCCCTCTCACGCTGGAGTCCGCCAACACCTCCCAGACATCTGTGTACTTCTGCTCCTGTGGTTATCCACGGCGCTGCACGGCCACCTCCTCTCTGTGCAAAAAAATAAGGGAAGCCCTGCAGCCTGAAAGAGGAGAGCCCCTTGCAGGCTTCTCACACCTGGAGCCTTGGATTCCAGGCCCACATGCCTGCGTGTGATGCTGAGTGTGCTGTCTCATATCATGCCCAGCAACATCAATGTTAAATGTAGTAGACGGTTGTTTTTTTTAATTTCAAAGTTTTATAACTTTAAAAATAAATGGGTTAATATATATGTAATCTCTGTATATTAATCCATTACCTAGAATTGGTAATACTTAATTTATATAGAAAATCTAGAAATATGTGGATCTCATTAATCAGAGGGAACAAAGAATGCAGTGCTCCAGGCTGTATTCACCTGAGCTCATCAGACTGTCTGTATTGAAGGTGTATGTGATTCTACCTTAGCATGCTACTGTCAATGCAATTATTTTCTTCTTATTGGAAATGTTGGTTTCTACAGTCTTTTATCTCCATAGGCTAAGAGGGAATTTGCAGATCAATCTTAAGGCAGCCAGCTTGGGAAGACAGTAGAACAACTGTGTGTGTGAGTGTATGTGTGTGTGTGTGTTCAGGGTATTTACATTCCAGCTTTAGACTGAAGGCACAGATCCATGAGACTGTGGACCATTGGCCACTAGGAGGCACTGTGGGCCCACGGTAAGCAGGAGGTCCTGGGAGGGATGGAGAGTCACCCTGGGGAGGGCAGCTTTAAGGAACCTTGGCTACATGCCTGCATCAGGAAGCAGGTTTGAGTTCCCCGAGTTTCTGAGGTTCCAGGACCCATGGAACCAGTACAGACTCTTCACTGCTCAGGAAAGTGGGGATGTGCCTGGGTCCTCAGGATGTGCCCCAGAGACACTCTCTAGGAGCTGCAAGGGAAGTGGAGGTGAAGGGGTTGGTGTGGCTGGTGAGGGCTGGGTGATTGGCAGCTGATGGCTGGTGATTGCCAGCCAGGTGAGTGCCTGGCTGCATGTCAGGCAGGGGCAGGCAGAGGACAGCAAGGTGTGCTGTGGGCACTGGGGACAAGGGGATGGTGCACCGTTCCCACCAATTCCTTGCTCAGGGGCTGTGAAGGGCAGGGAAGGGCATAGAGGGCTCACCTTTGGTCCTGGCAAGGGGTTCAATGGATTTGGAAACAGCCTGCACAGGCACAGAGTGGTGACGTCCTAACGAATGCTCCAATCAGGGAAGCAGGAGGGTCAGCACTTTACACCACTTACCCCAGGAGCCCCGCCCCCAGCCAGCAGCTGTCCTGGGTTCCTGATGCTGCCATGGGCTCCAGGCTCCTCTGCCTGTGACTCTCTGCCTCCTGGGAGCAGGTGAGTCCTGGACACAGTGTCGGAGCTTCTGAGATGTCTTTGCCTCCCTGAGATAGAAGCCTGGTGATGAGGGCTGCAGCAGGAGGCTTCCCTGGGCTCTGCCCTCAGCTTCCTTGTCTCCTCCCCAACAGGCCCAAGTCACCCAGACCCCAAATACCTGATCAAATCAAGAAAGCGGCAATTGACGCTGAGATGTTCCCCCAACTCTGGACACCGCTCTGTGTACTGGTACCAACAGGCCGTGGGCCAGGGCCCCCAGTTCCTCATTCTGATTTCAACAGAATGTGAGAAGAGAAGCAAACCTATCAGGGCGATTCCCAGGCCTACAGTTCAGTGAAGCTCGCTCTGAGCTGAGCTCGAGCTCCCTGGGTCTGCTGGACTCAGCCGCGCATCTCTGTGCCAGCAGCCAAGACACAGCCCTGCGTGATCAGGTGCCTCTCGGACTGAAACACTCCTGCCCCAGCTCAGCAAGAGGTGTGAGGGTATCAACTGCCAGCCAGCCAGGCCCAAGTCCTGGTAGAGCAGACAGCCTTTCCCAGCCATTTATGCTTGATATGTTATAATGCTCCCAAAGATCATGCAAGATAAGTATTATTTTAACTCTTTACCCATCTGAGGGGGAGTCGCTTGCCCAGATCTCATACTTCATAAATATCAGAACAAGGAATCAGGTTCACCTCTGTCCTTGTCACTGTGGTCCTCGCCCCCAGTGTATGATTCTCCCATAAAACAAACAAATCCTCTCTTTTAAAGGAGTTGACTCACATAGTTGCTAATAGTGATAAGTCTAAGGTCTACAAGCTGGGCTCATGTTGTTAGAGACCTAAGAAGAGCTGATGTTTAAGTTCAAAGGCTGTTAGGCAGGAAGAAGTGATTGTCTAGTGAAGGCCATCAGCTGGATAATTGTCTTCTCCCTGGACGAGGTTTAGGGTTTTTGTTCTGTTCATTTCTTCATCCCACTGGATAAGACTTACTACATTATGGATGTTCATCTGCCTTACTAATAAAGATGTTCATCTAATCTGATTTTTAAATCTATTGATAACTTTTCACATATTTATCAGTCACCAAGACATCCTCACAGGAACATTCAGATCAATGTTAAACTAAATATCTGTGGCCTAGTCAAGTTGACACATTAAATTAGTCATCCCGACAACTTCCAGGCTTGCCTAGGAATTTAGTAAGCATAAAGTCCCTGGTACATAAGAGGACCGTGGATTTCCTGATTCCCTTTGCTAATCTCTGACTCCCTCTTCCGCCGTTTCTTAGGTGCAAATGTAGAGATGGACACAATCTGCCTCCAGCTGAGGGCTTTAGAAATCACAGGGTTGAAAATATTTCTGCCTGATGATATAGTGCACAAAATGAGCCAGAGCATGTAATGTACATCCCTCCTCAGGCATGTTAAAATCAACTTTGTTGATGCATGGATTGTAGTTGACTCTTCATCAATGTGCTGTTTAGGAGCGCTGAGTAACCCCTCAACCCTTCAATTAGAAATCTGCATGTAACTTCACACACTTAGGAATGAAGAATTATCTCTGGAATACAACACACTTAAAGTTGTAAACTGTTTTTAGAAATGACACAACTCACAAGGCTCAAGTCCATTGATCTGGATGGGCTGTTTCTGTTTTGAACTGTTCACTTAAGTTCATTTCTGATTTGAGCCTCTGGGGGAAGGGGCGTGACCCCAGAGTGACAGGTTGGCTCTGGGTCCTGGCAGGGACAGTGACATCTCACAAGGCCTCCCTGGAGAGCCCCTCTCCCCTCTTATGCACACTCAGCCCAGAGGGCCCTCCGCCCGCCCGGCCCCCACCATGAGCCCCTGCCTCCTGGGCTGTGTGGTCTTCTGTCTCCTGCAGGCAGGTGAGTCCTGGGGGGGCAGGGTCCCCTTGGGGGTGCCAGCACTAAGCCTGTGTGCTGAGACTGCAGAATCAATCCTCCTTCTCCACAGGGGCAGTCCATGCTGGTGTCACTCAGGACCCCAGATTCCAGGTCGTGAGGACAGGACAGAGCGCGACACTGAGATGCACTCAGGATCTGGGTCATGATCGCATGTACTGGTACCGACAAGACCTTGGCCTCGGCCTGAGGTTGATCCATTACTCAGCTGCCTATCCCACCACGGAGAAAGGAGACGTGCCTGATGGCTACAGCGTCTCCAGACCAAGCACAGAGGACTTTCCTCTCACGCTGGAGTCCGCCAACCCCTCCCAGACATCTGTGTACTTCTGTGCCAGCAGTTACTCCACAGCGCTGCACGGCCACCTCCTTTCTGTGCAAAAAAGCAGATGAGTGCCCTGCAGCCTGGCACTTGGAGAGCTCTCAGGGTCCACCCCCTGTGGATCCAGGATGATTTGAAGGTGGGGATGTAGTTGGTGTCCTTGGAAAAATACATATTTGATTACAGATATAGAGAGAGATTTAATTACAGATATATAGAGATTACGGATAGTGTAGTAGGAAATATTAGTGAAGAAAAAGGCTGAATAACTTGGTTTATGTGGAATACCAATCACTACCTACGTAGGCCACAGTTGTCTTTCCATTCTTCTGAAGGAGCAGAGATGGGAATTCAGCCAGAAAAACTGGAAGCAAGAAAGAAATGACATGGGGAATCAGTCTTTCCAGAAACTGATCCCATTTCTTTATTTTTTAGGTTTGCTTATATACCTTTTGTTACACATGGGGATGAATACAGAGTCAGGCGGGGGTCAGCAGTCCTGACCTTTATCAAAATCAGATGCTTTACATAAAAAAAGGTCTTAGGGGTTTTACATCATCTTCTGGCCATTTCTGCCTGCTGACATTTATGACCCCTTCTTTCTGATAACCAAAAAACTTATTTTTTCCAAGGATGTTTTTTCTTAAACCAGGCACCACCCTCTGAAGGTAGTAGACAAAGCTGAGGGTGAGGGTGTAGTGAGTTACAATCAAGAAAGGAATTTATTTAACCCAAGGTTAACATGATCAATGTTAAAGGTTAATACTTATTTCTTCTATATGCTAGTTATATTTATTATAAAGGCAGGGAATATGGAGATTTAGCAGCAAACATCAGTCCAACAAATAAAAACCCTTCACCAATGTTCCCCTTAAGATCTATTTAGTCTTAAGATAGTGATAAAGTTACATTTTTACATAGCAAGGACACAGTGATTCAGAACAAAGTACAGTGATCTATAACAAAAGAGAAAATTCATTAACTCAAAAAGTTTAGTATTGCTAACCTTAAGATCTACTATATTTCCTTTTCTATATTCCAAATACATTGATTAATATATTCCCAGGTGCCTAAGGATATGGAGGCCTGGCAGCAATCATTGACTCAACAATGGGAAAAGCCCTATGCTAATTAAGACTCTCAAAATACTCTCAAACTCTCTGTGCTATTTATGGCTGAGACGTAGTAACAATCATGTACGTAGTGGCAGGAGTATGGACAATTCTGTCACACAGGCTAGTTTGCCAGCAGAGAGGTTTGACCTGAGACACCCTTGCCCCACCCAGGGCAGAGAATTAGCAGCAATTATTGGCACAACAAATGAAAAAACCCTTCACCAATATAATTTCTAGCCAACCCACTATACTAATAATTTCTAAATTCCAAAAAGAATTTGCCTTTAGTAAGTCTAAAACATCTCATGCCTCTCACGGTCAGGGGGTTGTAAACAACCACATGTGGTGAGATGAACCTGTACAGACAGGCTAGATAACCTTCAGAGGAGTTCGTAAGTTGAAACACTCTTGTTATGCCCAGGAATTTTTGTTATCTGGAGCAGCAAGTTAACTCCTTCTGCAAGAGAAATGGTTATGGAGGAGAGCTCCCCGTAAAATCAGACGTGTAGGTGAGAGCGTAAAACAGACTCTGGTTTGGGGGTAGATGCTTGGGAACAGGCAGTTTCCTGAGGCTTGATCACGCCTTTGTGTATGCCAAGCCTCCCTCCTCATGACCTTTGCCATGGGCAGAGTTCCTCACGCTGGCTCCCAGCAGGGAGCCCCTTGCAGGCTCCTAGCCCCTGCAGACTAGGAGCCCACAGGCACACACTGGCAGCATCGCCAGCGATGTTTGGTCTTCATGGCACGGACCTGACAGCAGGGCCTCATGGACGTGTGCCCACCCTCATTCTCTGTCTTGTCACTGCAGCTACCACATGAGCCTAAGGATGCTACCCAGCTCTGCCTCCCAGTCATCAGTCTCAACATGAGGCCTCCAGGAGGGAAGGTTGCTGGGAAATCAGATACTTTGTGACCGTCTCGTCTCTCCCCAGCACCACATGCCTGTCGCTCAGGAAGGTTCTCCCACAGCTGGCCCATGTATCATCTCTGCTCTTGTCCAACTTCCCCAGATGTGGGGCCTCACTCTCCCACCTTCCTGGCCCTTGTTCCCACCCTTCCCTACTTCGGCCTTGCTGCTCCTCCCTCATCTGGGTCATGTCCTTGCCCATCACCCAGGGAACCTTGTAATGATCCCTAAGTGGGCGTGTTTGAGTGTGCTCTCTAGGGTCCTCAGAGAGAATGCAACCTCAGTTAATTATTAATCGTCAATGCTAGTCCCTGAAGAGGAGAGACAAGCTGTGTGTCTATGTATTCTCCACCATTGCCTGTCTTTAGCATCTAAATAGCCTAGACCCTGATGCTGAGAAAGACTGAGAGCAAGAGGAGAAGGGGGTGGCAGAGCAAGAGCTGGTTTGATAGCATCACTGACTCAACAGACATGAATTTGAGCAAACTCCGGGAGACAGTGAAGAACAGGGGAGCCTGGTATGCTGCAATGCGTAGGGTTTCAATGATTTGGAATCGAGTGAGCAACTGAACAACAACAACACCACTAACAAAAAGTAACCCAAGTTTGTAGCATCTCCCTCATCACAATCTTCTAAAAGTCAAAGTGTTAAATATGTCCTGCATGAACTCATTTCTTTTCTCTTAAACTACAAAAGCATGAATCAGCTATGGCTGGCTGGTGTGTGTGTTTCTACTTGTGTGTGTGTTCTTTAGAAAAACAAAGCAGGCAAAAACACAGTGCAATCGGCAAACAGTGAAATATTTTCTAATATGAACACATTCACGACTATTAAATCTGGGCAGACAATCTTGGTTTCCACACATAGAGCACTTGGGGAGGTGGTAGAACTGCCATACTCCAGATTTCTGGGGCAGAGCAAGCAGACAGTGTCAGTGCCAGGGACTAGGAGGCTTAAGAGAAATTTTGGTTTGATGTTTTTGTCCTTAAAAGGCTTAACAGCACAGACACTATTTTGCAGGCTTGCTGTCGCAGCTGGGAGCCATGAACTTGAACTATGCAGTGCTGAGGGAGCCCTGAGGTTGCAGCAAAAGTGAAGGGTAAGGAGCTGGGAGGGGGCAGGAAAGAGCAACAGAAAAGAGCAACACCTGCCTGAAGAGAAAAGCGAAGGAGCCATGGGGAGGGCGTCGGGCATAAAGCCAGCCTCGCCTAGACCAGCAGTCCAGCTCACAGGGCATCTAAGAGACCCTGCAGGACAGAGCAGGGCTCCTGGATCAGCTGAGCTTGAAAGGAGGGACTAGGCTCATGAGAACGTGCAGAGGCAATGACATCAGAGCAGTGATGTCACTGCCTCACCTGCAATCAGAGGAAGGAGGCCCGGAACCCCAGCTCTCAGAGAACAGAGCTCTGAGCAAGGAGACGCCGCCCGGCTCTGCCCCTCCTGCCATGGGCTGCGGCCCCGTCTGCTGTGTGGCTTTGTGTCTCCTGGCAGCAGGTGGGTCCTTGGCACAGGGGGAACCCTTGTTCCTAGCCTGACTCTGCCTGAATCCAAGGCATCATCGGCTTCTCCCCCTTCTTCTTTCTCAGCCCCAGTCTTCTTCCCCCACAGGCTTTGTGGATTCTGGAGTCACCCAAACCCCAAGATACCTGATTAAAGCAAGAGGACAGCAAGGGACCCTGAGATGCTCCCCTGTCTCTGGACACCTCTCTGTGTACTGGTACCAACAGGCCCTGGGCCAGGGACCCCAGTTCCTCGTTCAGTATTACAATCAGGATGTGAGAGGAGAAGCACAGCTCCCGGATCGATTCTCAGGAAAACAGTTCAGTGACTCTAGCTCTGTGCTGACCTTGACCTCCTTGGAGCTGACGGACTCAGCCGTGTATCTCTGTGCCAGCAGCCAAGACACAGCCCTGCATGATCAGGTGCCTCTGGGACAAAAACACTCCTGCCCCAGCTCAGGAAGTGGCTGTGAGGGTGATGCCTGCCTGTTAGGCCTGCATAGATCCGGTAACTCTCCCAGATGTTCTTCCTCTGCTGTGTTTTAATCTTTCCAAAGATCATGCTAGGTAAGTAGTATTTTACCTGTTGATACATCTGATCGGAATTGATTCTCCACATCTTATATTTCATTACTTTCAGAGCAGGGAATTTGATACAAGCCTGTTCTCATTACTTGTCGTCTTTGTCCCCATAAACCTGTCCCCTACATAGAATAACTAATACAGATAAACACACACATACACATGCACACATATACACACACACTCACATACATGTTTTAAAGCAATTGGCTCACGTAGTTGCTGAGGCTGGTAAGTCCAAAAGCTGCAAGCGGGTCTGGTGCCACTAGAGACTGACAGGGAGCTGATGTTTAAGTTCAAAAGCGAAAGAACTAGTGGTCCAGAGTGAAGGCCCTTGGCTGACAAGTCTCTCTTACCTGTGGGAGGACCAGTGTTTTCCTCAGTTCATCTCTTCATCTGGTCTCATGAAGGCCACCGACACTGTGGAAGGTCATCTGCTTTACGAATTAAAATGTTAATCTAATCTATTATTAGCATATAGCTATTCACATTTTGAAAGTGAAGTCACTCAGTCGTGTCTGACTCTTTGTGACCCAATGGGACTGGAGCCCACCAGGCTCCTCCATCCATGGAATTTTCTAGGCAAGAGTACTGGAGTGGGTTGCCATTTCCTTGTCCAGTGAATCTTCCCAAACCAGGGATGGAACCCGGGTCTCCCATGTTGCAGGTAGATACTTCACTGTCTGAGCCAAAAAATATCCCTCTTTGGAGCACCCAGAAAAATAAAGCTGAATATCCAGGGCAGAGTCAAGTTGACATATTGTATTAGTCAGGACACCATCTTTCAGGGTTGCACAAGAATTTAGCAAGCATGAAATCACTGGCAGGTAACAGAACTCTGGATTTCTACTCCATTTGCTAATCTCCGCCAGCCTCCTCTAGTGCTTCCTAGGTCTGACAGTAGATATGGAGACATTGTGACTTCAAAGCCTATATTTGAGGTCTTCAGATGTCACAGGAAAGAAAGTAATTATGCTTCCTGGTTCAGTACATGAGATGAACAGAGCATGTAGCTTACCCTCACCCATTTTTACATCTACTTTATTGGCATATGAATTATAGTTAACATTTGAATAATGTGAAATTTGAGGCCCTTAAATCAGCCTTAACCCTGATGTAAAATTTGCTTAAAATTCAGTCAACCCTGTTTGTGATGTCACATCCGCAGATTCAACCAGTCACAATTGTGTGGTACTGTGAAAAGTGAACGTGAAACTCACTCACTCATGTCTGACTCTTTGCCACCCCTATACAATCCATGAAATTCTCCAGGCCAGAATACTGGAGTGGGTAGCCTTTCCCTTCTTCAGCGGATCTTCCCAACACAGGGAACCAAACCAGGTCTCTCCCATTGCAGGCAGGTTCTTTTCCAATGAACCACAAGGTCTGTAGTCAGTATCTATTAAAAATTCCACACAAAAGTGGACCCATGAAGTTCAAAATGGTGTGGTCCAAGGGGTCCGCTGTATATACAATAGCATTACACACTGTACAGTGAACAGATGGCTGGTTTTGATCAATCCATATGCGTGTGCCCATGGAACATTCACCTGTAAAGGCAGAAGATTTCATCCCCAAAACCTCTCTGAGGCCCCATCCCAGGCCTGTCTCCTTCCCTGACAACCAACAGTATGATTTCTGTTGCTGACATTTTGTTTTAAAGTCCTCTTTAGTCCAGAGCTAAATATTTAAGAAATTGCTCCTGTTAAGTATTATGGTTGAAGAAGTTCTTGAAAGCATGTGAGCACCATATCCATGTCAGGGACTATCCTGTCTGGAGATGGATGGTTTGGAAAATGACCATCCAAAGGTCTTCCCTGCTGCTACAGGCTTTTTAAAAAAAGAGAAAATTATGCACTTTCATAAATATCTTTTCTCGTGCACACATTATCTGAAATAATTTTATGATGCTGTTTTGACAGAAAGTCCTCATCTCTTAGGAAATTACTTTGAGGTTCCCCGTGATAAGGACACAGCAAGTCCTGCTGTTCACCCACTGGGTTCTGGGACTGAGCAGGCAACCAGCAACAGCGATTTTGGTGAGAGATTATTTCATGTCAGGAGAAGGCTTCTCTTATATTTGACCCCAGCATCCAAGTCACAGGAGTTGAACTGAAAACTCCCCCTTTCTTAGGGGCCTGGCCTGATCACTAGTCTCTTGCACTGTGGGTCCCACTGTCTCTTGGACCAGAGACATTCTGAACACAGGAATGGATCCCGTGGACTTGAAGGCTCCAATTGAAGGCTTGTTTTTGCAGCTACAATATTGAGCTCATTGGTTGCTCCTGACCTTAGCTTCTGTGGTATTGTCTCTGAGGCTCCAGGAACGGTCAGTCACCCAGACCCCAGACGTGCCATCGGGTTCCATGAAAACCAGCTCATCAGGAGGTCCCCACGGACCTCACTCTCGACCAGAGCATGATATTCAGGTTCAGAAATTACTGAGAATTTGAAAACCACAGCAGCAGAGCATGGCAGCTAGTGCAGGGTCCTTCTAAATGTGAGGTCTGTGCCTGTGATACAGTCGAGGGCTCTAGGATAGCGGTTACTGAATTGCAGGCACACTTCACAAGGAAGTGCCCCCATGCACTGGACGTCTCAGGGAAAATCGGAGCATGTTTCCTTTACCCCGAGTCAACCACCTCTCCCGACATCCCTCCCACGTCTGTACTCCTTTGTGCCAACATGTCATCCATGGTGTTGGGCAACCAGCTTCTCTCCTAAAGCAAGCTGGGTCACTGACCTGAGGCAGTTCGGCCTGCGGTTCCCCACCCCTCAGACTGGAGAAGCACGTGCTCAGGTGGACATGGAGGCTCTGAGCCTAAATTCAACAGGCACCCTGTAAGTCGGGGAATTAGTAACAAAGAGAGCCGAGGATCCCTCAAGTGCTGATGAGCCTGCCCTAAGGTTAGGGAACCAGATCCAGAATCACTGTGGGTGGAAGGCCATGAACTGGACTGTTCTCAATGAAACAAAATAGAAACATGAGGCATTATTTGGGCCACGTGAGTCATAAAGGGCAGCAGAAAGCCCTGAGGATTTTCCCTGAGATTCAAAACTACAGAAATAATAAACTACAGATCAATATACTGAATATATGTAATAATGAACAGCTATTTCTGGAATAAAGTGTACATACAGTTGTGAACAGTTTTATGGAAAGTTTACAACAAATGTAAGGCTTATGTTCTTGAGCTGATGGGTCTCCCTGTTGTGAGCTGTTCCGTGCAGTTCAGTTGCACAGGCGCGTCTGAGTTTGCGACCCCATGCACTGCAGCGCGTCAGGCTTTCCTGTCCATCACCAACTCCTGGAGTTTACTCAAACACAAGTCCATCGACTGGGTGATGCCATCCACATCTCATCCTCTGTTGTCCCCTTTTCCTCCCACCTACAATCTTGCCAAGCGTCTGAGTCTTTTTCAAATGAGTCAGTTTTTCGTATCAGTATTGTAGTTTCAGGTTCAGCATCATTCCTTCCAATGAGTACTCAGGACTGATTCTTTATGATGGACTGCTTGGATCTCCTTGCAGTCCAAGGGACTTACAAGAGTCTTCTTCAAAATAACAGTTCAAAAGTATCAATTCTTCTTTGCTCAGCTTTGTTTATAGTACAATTCTCAAGTCCATACACGACTACTGAAAAACCATAGCTTTCACAGACAGACCTTTGTTGGCAAAGTAATGTCTCTGTTTTTTAACATGCTGTCTAGGTCAGTCTCATGTGAACAGTTCACTCAGGTTCATTGCTGATTTGAGCCTCTGGTGGAAGGGGCGTGGCCTCCTGGCTGACAGGTTGGCTCTAGGGCCTGGCAAGGACAGTGACATCTCAGAAGGACTCCCTGGAGAGCCTCTCTCCCTCTCATCCACACTCAGCCCAGAGGGCCCTTCACCCGCCCCGCCCCCGCCATGAGCCCCTGCCTCCTAGGCTGTGTGGTCTTCTGTCTCCTGCAGGCAGGTGAGTCCTGGGGGGCAGGCTCCCCTTGGGGGTGCCAGCACCAAGCCTGTGCTCTGTGATTGCAGCATCGGTCCTCCTTCCACAGGGGTGTTCCATGCTGGTGTCACTCAGGACCCCAGATTCCAGGTCGTGAGGACAGGACAGAGGGCGACACTGAGATATACTCAGGATCTGGGTCATACCTATATGTACTGGTACCGCCAAGACCCGGGACACGGGCTGAGACTGATCCATTACTCAGTTGCTGCTCCCAAACGGAGAAAGGAGACGTGCCTGATGGCTACAGCGTCTCCAGACCAAGCACAGACGACTTCCTTCTCACTCTGGAGTCTGCCATCAGCTCCCAGACATCTGTGTACTTCTGTGCCAGCAGTGACTCCACGGCGCTGCACAGCCACCTCCTTTCTGTGCAAAAAAGCAGATGAGGGCCCTGTAGCCTGGAACTTGGGGAGCCCCTTGCAGACCCCTAGCACCTGCAGACTCGGAGCCCACAGACACACACTGGCAGCATAGCCAGCGATGTTTGGTCTTCATGGCACCGACCTGACAGCAGGGCCTCGTGGACATGTGCCCACCCTCACTCTCTGTCTTGTCACTGCAGCTGCCACGTGAGCCTAAGGATGCTTCCCAGCTCTGCCTCCCAGTCATCAGTCTCAACATGAGGCCTCCAGGAGGGAAGGATGCTGGGAAATCAGACACATCTAGACCCTCTTGTCTCACCCCGGGCACCGCATGCCTGTCACTCTGGAATGTTCTCCCCCAGGCCCATGTATCATCTCTGCTCTTTCCAACATCTCCAGATGTGGGGCCTCACTCAACCACCTTCCTTACCCTTGTTCCCACGCTTCTGTACTTCAGCCTTGCTGCTCCTCCCTCATGTGGGTCATGTCCTGGCCCATCACCCAGGGAACCTTGTAATGATCCCTATGTGGGCATGTTTGAGTGTGCTCTCTGGGGTCCTCAAATAGAATGCAACTTCAGTTAATTATTAATCATCCAAAATGCCTTGGTCGTCCCTGAGGCGAAGGAGAGACAAGCTGTGTGTGTATGTACTCTCCACCATTGCCTGTCTTTAGCATCTAAATAGCCTAGACCCTGATGCTGGGAAAGACTGAGAGCAAGAGGAGAAGGGGGTGGCAGAGCAATAGATGATTCAATAGCATCACCGACTCAACAGACATGAATTTGAGCAAACTCCAGGAGATAGTGACGAACAGGGGAGCCTGGAATGCTGCAATGCATGGGGTTTCAATGAGTTGGACTCGAGTTAGCAACTGAACAACAACACCAACAAAAACTAAACCAAATTTGTAGCATCTCCCTCATCACAATCTTCTAAAAGTCAAAGTGTTAAATATTTCCTGCATGAACTCATTTCTTTTCTCTTGAAATACAAAATCATAAATCAGCTATGCTGGCTGGTGTGTGTGTTTCTAATCGTGTGTGTGTTGTTTAGAAAAAGAAAGCACGCAAAAACAAAATGCAATCGGTAACAGTGAAATATTTTCCTATATGAACACATCCATGACTATTAAATCTGGGCAGACAATCTTGGTTTACACCCATAGACCACATGGGGAGGTGGTGGAACTGCCATACTCCAGAAGTATCTGGGGCAGAGCAAGGGGACAGTGTTAGTGCCTGGGACCAGGAGGCTTAAGAGAAAGTTTTCTTTGGTGTTCTTATCTCTAGAAGCCTTACTAGCATAGGCACTAATTTGCAGGCTTGCTGTCCCAGCTGGGAGCCATGAACTTGAACTATGCAGAGCTGAGGGAGCCCTGAGATTGCAGCAAAAGTGAAGGGTAAGGAGCTGGGAGGGGGCAGGAAAGAGGAACAGAAACCTGCCTGAAGAGAAAAGCGAAGGAGCCATGGGGAGGGTGTCGGGCATAAAGCCAGCCTCACCTAGACCAGCAGTCCAGCTCACACAGCATCTAAGATAGGACAGAGCAGGGCTCCTGGATCAGCGACCTGGAATGAGAATTCAGATTCCTGGGAACCGGCAGAGGCAATGACATCAGAGCAGTGATGTCACTGCCTCACCTCCAGTCAGAGGAAGGAGGCCCAGAACCCCAGCTCTCAGAGAGCAGAGCTCTGAGCAAGGAGACGCCTGCCCGCTCTGCCCCTCCTGCCATGGGCTGCGGCCCCATCTGCTGTGTGGCTCTGTGTCTCCTGGCAGCAGGTGGGGCATTGGCACAGGGGGAACCCGAGTTCCTAGATGACTCTGCCTGAATCCAAGGCATCATCGGCTTCTCTCCCTCATTCTTTCTCAGCCCCAGTCTTCTTTCCCTACAGGCCTTGTGGATTCTGGAGTCACCCAAACCCCAAGATACCTGATTAAAGCAAGAAGACAGCAAGGGACCCTGAGATGCTCCCCTGTCTCTGGACACCTCTGTGTGTACTGGTACCAACAGGCCCTGGGCCAGGGACCCCAGTTCCTCGTTCAGTATTACAATCAGGATGTGAGGGGAGAAGCACAGCTCCCAGATCGATTCTCAGGAAAGCAGTTCAGTGACTCTAGCTCTGAGCTGACCTTGACCTCCTTGGAGCTGACGGACTCAGCCGTGTATCTCTGTGCCAGCAGCCAAGACACAGCCCTGCATGATCAGGTGCCTCTGGGACAAAAACACTCCTGCCCCAGCTCAGGAAGTGGCTGTGAGGGTGATGCCTGCCTGGCAGGCCTGCATAGATCCGGTAACTCACCCAGACGTTCTTCCTCTGCTGCGTTTAATGCCTCCAAAGATTATGCTAGGTAAGTAGTATTTTATCTGTTTATACATCTGAGGGGAACTAATTGTCCACATCTTATATTTCATTACTTTCAGAGGAAGGAATTTGATTCAACCCTGTTCTCATTGCTTGTGGTCTTTGTCCCCATAAAACTGTCCCCCACATAGAATAACTAATACACATATATACAGAAACACACACACACATATACACATACTCACATACATGTTTTAAAGCAATTGGCTCACATAGTTGTTAAGGCTGGTAAGTCCAAAAGCTGCAAGTGGGTCTGGTGCTAGTAGAGACTGAGGGGGAGCTGATGTTTTAGTTCAAAAGCAGAAGAATAAATGGTCCAGTGTGAAGGCCATTGGCTGACCACTCTCTCTTACCTGGGTGAGGATCAGTGTTTTTGTCTATTCATCTCTTCACCTGGTTTCATGATGCCCACCGACATTGTAGAGGGTCATCTGCTTTACTAATTAAAATGTTAATCTAATCTATTATTAACATACACCTATTCGCATATTGAAAGTGAAGTCACTAAGTCATGTCTGACTTTGTGACCCAGTGGACTGGAGCCCACCAGGCTCCTCCATCGGTGGAATTTTCTAGGCAAGAGTACTGGAGTGGGTTGCCATTTCCTTATCCAGTGGATCTTCCTGATCCAGGGATGGAACCCAGGTCTCCCACACTGCTGGCAGATGCTTCACCATCTGAGCCAAAATATATCAGTCTTTGGAGCACCCAGAAAAAGAAAGCTAAATATCCAATGCAGAGTCTAGTTGACATATTGTATTAGTCAGGACACCATCTTTCAGGGTTGCACAAGAATTTAGCAAGCATGAGGTCCCTGGCAGGTTACAGGACTCTGGATTTCTTGACTCCATTTGCTAATCTCTGCCAGCCTCCTCTAGTGCTTCCTAGGTCTGACAGTAGATATGGAGACATTGTGACTTCAAAGCCTATATTTGAGGTCTTCAGATGTCACAGGAAAGAAAGTAATTATGCTTCCTGGTTCAGTACATGAGATGAACAGAGCATGTAACTTACCCTCAGGCATTTTTACATCTACTTCATTGGCATTATAGTTAACATTTGAATAATGTGAAGTTTGGGGCCCCTGAACCAGCCTTAACCCTGCTGTAAAAGTTTAAAATTCAGTCAACCCTGTTTATGATGTCACATCCGCAGATTCAACCAGTCACAATTGTATCCTACTGTGAAAAGTGAAAGTGAAACTCATTCAGTCATGTCTGACTCTTTGCCACCCCTATACAATCCATGAAACTCTCCAGGCCAGAATACTGCAGTGGGTAGCCTTTCCCTTCTTCAGCGGATCTTTCCAACCCAGGGATCCAAACCAGGTCTCTCCCATTGCAGGCAGATTCTTTACCACATGAACCACAAGGTCTGTAGTCAGTATCTATTAAAACTTCCACACAAAAGTGGACGCATGAAGTTCAAAATAGTGTGGTCCAAGGGGTCCGCTGTATATACAATAGCATTACACACTGTACAGTGAACAGGTGGCTGGTTTTGATCAATCCATATGCGTGTGCCCATGGAACATTCACCTGTAAAGGCAGAACATTTCATCCCCAAAACCTCTCTGAGGCCCCATCCCAGGCCTGTCTCCTTCCCTGACAACCAACAGAATGATTTCTGTTGCTGACATTTTGTTTTAAAGTCCTCTTTAGTCCAGAGCTAAATAGTTAAGAAATTGCTCCTGGAAAGAATTATGGTTGAAGAAGTTCTTGAAAGCATGTGAGCACCATATCCATGTCAGGAACTATCCTATCTGGAGATGGATGGTTTGGAAAATGACCATCCAAAGGTCTTCCCTGCTACTACAAACTTTACACACAAAAAAATTTTATGCACTTTCATAAATTTCTTTTCTCGTGCACACATTGTCTGAAATGATTTTGTGATGCTACTTTGACAGGAAGTCCTCCTCTCCTAGGAAATTACTTTGAGGTCCCACGTGATATGCACACAGCAAGGCCTCCTGCTCACACACTGGGTGCTGGGCCTGAGCAGGCAACCGGCAGTAGCGATTTTGGTGAGAGATCGTTTCATGTCAGGAGAAGGCTTGCCTTTGATTTGACCCCAGTGTCCAAGTCACAGGAGTTGAACTGAAAACTCCCCCTTTCTTAGGGGCCTGGCCTGATCACTAGTCTCCTGCACTGTGGGTCCCACTGTCTCTTGGACCAGAGACATTCTGAGCACAGGTATGGAATCCATGGACTCGCCAGGCTCCAACTGAAGGCTTGTTTTTCTGGCTACAACATCGAGCTCATTGGTTGCTTCTGACCTTAGCTTCTGTGTTTTTGTCTCTGGGGCCCCAGGAATGGTCAGTCACCCAGACCCCAGACTTGTGATCGGGTTCCATGCAAACCAGCTCCTCAGGAGGTCCCCCACTCACAACCACAGGATGATATTCAGGTTCAGAAACTACTGAGAATTTGAAAACCACAGCAGCAGAGCTTGGCAGCTAGTGCAGGGTCCTTCTAAATGTGAGGTCTGTGCCTGTGATACAGTCGAGGGCTCTAGGATAGCGCTTACTGAATGGCAGCCACGCTTCACAGGGAAGTGCTCCTATGCACTGGACATCTCAGGGAAAATCAGAGCATGTTTCCTTTACCCCGGGTCAACCATCTCTCCTGACATCCCTCCCACGTCTGTACTCCTTTGTGCCAACATGTCATCCACGGTGGTGGTCAACCAGCTTCTCTCTTCAAAGCTAGCTGGGTCACAGGCCTGAGGTGATTCAGCCTGCAGCTCCACCACCCCTCAGACTCGAGAAGGACGTGCTCAGGTGGACTTGGAGGCTCTGAGCCTGCATTGGACAGGCACCCTGTCAGTCGGGGAATTAGTAAGAAAGTGAGCCCAAGGATCCCTCAAGTGTCGATGAGCCTGCCCTAAGGTTAGGGAACCAGATCCAGAATCACTGTGGGTGGAAGGACATGAACTGGACTGTTGTCAATTAAACAAAATAGAAACATGAGGGGTTATTTGGGCCACGTGAGTCATAAAGGGCAGCAGGAAGCCCTGAGGATTTTCCCTGAGATTCAAAACTACAGAAATAATAAACTACAGATCAATATACTGAATATATGTAATAATAAACAGCTATTTCTGGAATAAAGTGTACATGATGTTGTGAACAGTTTTATGGAAAGTTTACAACAGATGTAAGGCTTATGTTCATTGAGCTGAGTGGGTCTCCCTGTTGTGAGCTGTTCCGTGCAGTTTAGTTGCACAGTTGTGTCCGACGCTTTTGACCCCATGGACTGTAGCACGTCAGGTTTTCCTGTCCATCACCAACTCCCGGAGTTTACTCACATGTCCATCGACTTGGTGATGCCATCCACCATCTCATCCTCTATTGTCCCCTTCTGCCCCCAGCTACTATCTTGCCCAGCATCTGGGTTTTTTCAATGGGTCAGTACTTTGCATCAGGTGGCCAAAATATTGGAGTTTCAGGTTCAGCATCAGTCCTTCCAATGAATATTCAAGACTGATTTCTTTAGGATTGACTCCTTGGATCTCCTTGCCGTTCAAGGGACTTTCAAGAGTTTTCTTCGACACCACAGTTCTAAAGCATCAATTCTTCTGTGCTCAGCTTTCTTTAGAGTCCAGCTGTCAAGTCATACATGACTACTGGAAAAACCATAGCATTGACAAGATGGACCATTGTTGGCAAACTAATGTCAAAGCTTTTTAATATGCTGTCTAGGTCAGTCCCAACTGAACAGTTCACTCAGGTTCATTTCTAATTTGAGCCTCTGGCAAAAGAGACGTGCCCGCCTGAGTGACACATTGGCTCTGGGGCCTGGCAGGGACAGTGACATCTCAGAAGGCCTCCCTGGAGAGCCCCTCTCCCCTCTCATCCACACTCAGCCCAGAGGGCCCTCCGCCCACCCCGCCCCGCCCTGCCCCCGCCATGAGCCCCTGCCTCCTGGGCTGTGTGGTCCTCTGTCTCCTGCAGGCAGGTGAGTCCTGGGGGCAGGGTCCCCTTGGGGCTGCCAGCACTAGGCCTGTGCGCTGTGACTGCAGCATCGGTCCTCCTTCCACAGGGGAGGTCCTTGCTGGTGTCACTCAGCACCCCAGATTCCAGGTCATGAGGACAAGACAGATGGCAGCACTGACATGTTCGCAGGATCTGAACCATGACTGTGTGTACTGGAACTGACAAGACCTGGGACACGGGCTGATCCAGTACTCAGCTGATGCGTCCTCGAGTGAGCCAGGAGATGTGCCCGAGGGCTTCAGTGTCTCCAGATGAAACACAGACTACTTCCCTCTCACGCTGGGGTCCGCCAGCCGCTCCAGACATCTGTGTGCTTCTGCGCCAGCTGTTACTCCACGGCACTGCGTGACTACCTGCTCTCTATGCAAAAAGACAGGGTCCTACATGCAGGCTCCCATCACTGGGAGCCTCAGAGCCCTGGGGACCACGTGCCAGCACTGTGACCCTGATGTGTGACCTGGACAGGCCTGGATCTGATCCCAGGGACTCAGAGACATGTGTCCACCATCGGGCTCTGTCTTTCCTCAGCATCCTCCCTGGATGCAGTTTGGAATGCATCCAGTTTTGACTAGTTCTGACTCTTTCTCATCAGCTTAAGACTTCCAGAAGGGAAGAATATTAGTAACTCAGATATATCTAGACCCTCTTGTCTCTCCCAACACCTCATTGCTGTCTCTCTGGAAGTTTCTCCCGCAGCCTAGCTTTCAAGTGCTCCCTGCTCTTGCCCACCAGAGGGGCGGGTCTTTCCTCCTTTATTCCTTGGCCTCAGCTCCCCTGCCCTCTCTGCTCCAGACACACTGCTCTGCCCTCGTCTGGGTCATGTCCCTTCAAATGACACAGGGAACTTTGTAACCACGCATAAGCCATCATGTTTGAACAAGTTCTTGGAGTTATCAAAGAGAAAACATCAGTTAATTAGAAACCATCCAAAATCCCTTGGGAGTCCATTCGCAGGAGGAGAGAGGCTGGGTGTGCATGTTCTCCCTTCCTGCCCCTCTTTCTTACCACTCAGTTAACCTGGACCTGGTTTCCACCATCTGAGATTGTGAGAGTGCTTATTTCTATTGCTAACTACTTTTACTGTAATGGTGCAGCAATTATTCCCATCTTAGCAGAAATGTCTGATCATACATTCTTTTACCTCCACAGGCTAAGACTAGACTTGAAGATCCACCCTAATTCATCCAGGCTGGGAAGGCAGCAAATGAGGGGTGTGTGTATGTGTGAGTAGGGGTTGAAAGTGTGGCTGCTGCTGCTGCTGCTAAGTCGCTTCAGTCGTGTCTGACTCTGTGCGACCCCATAGACAGCAGCCCACTAGGCTCCCCCGTCCCTGGGATACTCCAGGCAAGAAACACTGGAGTGGCTTGCCATTTCTTTCTCCAACGCGTGAAAGTGAAAAGTGAAAGCGAAGTCGCTCAGTCCTGTCTGACTCTTCGCCACCCCGTGGACTGCAGGCTCCTCCATCCATGGGATTTTCGAGGCAAGAGTACTGGAGTGGAGTGCCATTGCCTTCTCCATGGAAGTGTGGAGTGAAGGGAATTTGTATTCTTGTTTTAGGTGAAAGGCACAGATCCATGAAACCATTGGCCTCTAGGAGGCGCTGTGGGCACATAGTAAACAGGGTGTGCTAGGAGGGGTTGAGAGTCACCCTGGAGAGGGCAGCTTAGGGGAACCTTGGCTACATGCCTGCATCAGGAAGCAGGATTGAGTTCCCTGAGTGGTCCAGGGACACATGGAGTCAGCCAGACTCCTCACTGCCCAGGGGAATTGGGACATGCCTGGAGCTTCGGGATATGCCCAGGGGATCTTTTCCTGGAGCAGCATGGGGAGTGGAGGGTGAGGTTATTAGTGTGGCTGGTGAGGACTGGGTGATGAGCCTCAGGCAGGGACAGGAAGAGAATAAAAAGCCCTGAGATGGGCATATGGGGACATGGGGACAGTGCTCTCACCTCACACCCGCCCTTTGCTGAGGGACTGTCAGGCAGGGAAGGGCATAGAGGAGCCAGCCCTGGGTCCTGCCAAGGGGTCCAGTGGACAAGGGCAGCCTGCAGAGACACAGAGTAGTGACGTCATAGGCAAATACTCCAGTCAGGAAAGTGGGAGGGTCAGCACTTTACACCACTCACCCCAGGAGCCCCGCCCCCAGCCAGCAGTGGTGGTGGATTCCTGATGCTGCCATGAGCTCCAGGCTCCTCTGCTCTCTGACTCTCTGCCTCCAGGGAGCACATGAGTCCTGGACACAGTGTGGAAGCTTCTGAGATGTCTTTGCCTCCCTGAGATAGAAGCCTGT
>SJYC01115871.1:0-11071 GCA_006408675.1 Madoqua kirkii | reverse complement strand
GGGGGCTCCAAAATCACTGCAGATGGTGATTGCAGCCATGAAATTAAAAGACACTTGCTCCTTGGAAGGAAAGTTATGACCAACCTAGGTAGCATATTAAAAAGCAGAGATATTACTTGGCCGACTAAGGTCCATCTAGTCAAGACTATGGTTTTTCCGGTAGTCATGTATGGATGTGAGAGTTGGACTGTGAAGAAAGCTGAGTGCTGAAGAATTGATGCTTTTGAACTGTGGTGTGGGAGAAGACTCTTGAGAGTCCCTTGGACTGCAAGGAGATCCAACCAGTTCATCCTAAAGGAGATCAGTCCTGGGTGTTCATTGGAAGGACTGATGGTGAGGATGAAACTCCAATACTTTGGCCACCTGATGTGAACAGTTGACTCATTGTAAAAGACCCTGATGCTGGGAGGGATTGGGGGCAGGAGGAGAAGGGGACAACAGAGGATAAGATGGCTGGATGGCATCACCAACTCAATGGACATGAGTTTGGGTGGACATGAGTTTGAGTTTCTGGGAGTTGGTGACGAACAGGGAAGCCTGGCATGCTTCGGTTCATGGAGTCACAAAGAGTCAGACATGACTGAGTGACTGAACTGAACTAAACTGAAGTAAGAACCTACTATTGAATAATAAATCCCAGATTTATTATCAAATACTGCAAATATTTGAAACCATTTTCATAAATTTAAAAACCAAGGAAAATTAAGCAATATATTGTTTGAGTATACACACATGTTTTAAAAAGCAGGGGTATGATCACAAAATTCATTAGTAGTTACCTTGGAAAGAGTTTATGGATGGGCTGGGGGAAAAAACATAGCTGGTAATGTTCTGATTATTGAGTTAAATGGTAGATTTGTGGGTATTCATTATATTTTATGTTATAACACATATGCAACAACTATTCTTTTGTATGTATACAATATAATTTAATAAATGATAATGAGATCACCACCACCACCCACCACCATAAAATACAATGCACAATTGTAGACTGGAGGACAGGGGTGCCTTGCCTATAATACACTTGGTTTACAGAGTATGTCTACACAGTTGATCTTCACAGAAAGGCTCTGAGATAGGTATTATTAGGTCCATGTTAAAGGTAAAGAAACTCAGTTGAAAGTTCTTGAGGCCAGTGAACAAAGGAAGGGAAACAAACGCAAGTGGGAATGCAGAAGGCCCGTGGGGAGCCTTGTACAGCTAGATATTCCGTGTCAAAAGGAGACATTTTGAAGGACAAATTAATAGGACCTTTTGCCAGAAGAAGTGTGAGGTGTGTTGTAATTGTTGTTATGTGTGTTGTTGTATGTAGCTACAGATGTTGACCCATATCAACTGGATAAATACTTGTTCTACCAAGAAAAGCAAGGAAGTAGACCTTCATTTAGAAATGCCTAGCAGACAGTTGATAATGCAGCTCAGGAGAAATAAGGGTTGAAGACACACTGAGATGTAAGAGAAAGAGGACTAGAGTTTGAGTTCAGTTCAGTTCAGTCGCTCAGTCATGTCCGACTCTTTGCGACCCCATGAATCACAGCACGCCAGGCCTCCCTGTCCATTACCAACTCTCGTAGTTCACTCAGACTCAGGTCCATTGAGTTCGTGATGCCATCCAGCCATCTCATCCTCTGTCGTCCCCTTCTCCTCCTGCCCCCAATCCCTCCCAGCATCAGAGTCTTTTCCAATGAGTCAACTCTTCGCATGAAGTGGCCAAAGTACTGGAGTTTCAGCTTTAGCCTCATTCCCTCCAAAGAAATCCCAGGGCTGATTGGAGACCACAATTCTAAACCTTGCCTGCGTTTAATTACCAGAGTCACCTTGGACAAGTTACTTAATCCATCTGAGTTTATATTCTCAGATATTAAGGAACATATACACATATCAAGAACTAATAAGAAGAATGTGCCCTTTCCCCTTTTCAAAGTTTAATCTATGCATACAGTTAAATATACAGATAGCCATCACTGAAGCTTTGCTGTCCTCTGTTGTCCATTAATATGTTCTTTCTCTGTTATAGGACTTGCCACATTTTATTTCATATATGTGTTTGCTAGAAGTGAATTCCCTGAGAGAAGGAACCCTCATTCAGGTTTATGTTCCCCACTAGTGTCTTGCACAAAGTAGTAGATGTGTCTAGAACTGCACAGAATTATATGGTAAGTAGAGCAATGTTTAATCTCTGTGAGACCTCAGTGTCCTAATTTGTAAATTAAGCTCATTCATCCTTTTTTTGGCTGAGTCATGTCTTAGTTGCTGCATGCAGGATCTTCGTTGTGGTGCTTAAGCTCAATAGTGGTCTTCCTTGAGGTTCGAGGGTTTAGTTGCTCTGTGGCTTGTGGAGTCTTATTTCCCTGACCAGGAATCGTCTCTTGCATTGCACAGTGGATTCTTTAAAAAAAAAAAACAAAAAACTTTTAATTTTATATTGGGGTTTAGCCAATTAACAATGCTATGATAGTTTCCGACGAACAGCAAATACAACCATACATCACATGTATCTATTCTCCCCCCAACTCCTCTCCTGCATCCAGGCTGCAAGACACATTCTTAACCACTGGACCCCCAAGGAAGTCCCTCAGCTAGTTCATCTTTAAAGTTTTTTTGAATTATAAAAGTCTGTTAACCAACTATGTTCTATGGATTGGGAAGATTGAGCTACCCAATTTCTAAATTCCTTTCCAACTCCAAAATTCAAAGATTTTATAATATTGATTTACAAGTAATCCACACAGAAGTGATAGTTAAACATGATCTCAAAGGGAAAATGTGTAGAAAAAGAAGGTTGAAAACAGAAGCAAGCAACACCCAGTTATCCGATGCAAGAAAGAGAAACCATTGAAAGTGACACAGAAAGATCAGTCTCAGAAGTAGGAGAGATAATCATAGCAGGGATGATAAATTCAGATGCCTGGAGGAGCCAGGCAGATAGCATAAATAAGTGAATGGCCCTGTGGTAAGTCTAAGGAAGTGGTGGAGACTGGAGAGGCCACAGCCCATCTAAAGAAGTCAGCAGTCTCTGGTTACCAATGCTTTCATTGCTATGTCTTCCAGTTTTTTAGATGAAGCTTTCAAATTTTTGTTTGAAATCTCTTGATTTAGAAAAAAAAAATTTGGTTTTCTTTGTTTAGCTGTGCTGGGTTGCTGCACACAGGAACTTTGATCTTTGTTGTGGCATGTGAGATCTTTGTTGCAGCATGTGGGATCTAGTTCCCTGACCAGGAATGGAATGCAGCCCCTACATTGGAAGTGTGGAGTCTTAGCCACTGGACCACCAAGGAAGTCTCTGAAATGTCATGATTTTTAAATGTGGACAACCAGTTCAGATTATTTTAAAGCCCTATGCAGGTAAACAGACACACACAAGCATCTGTAGGCCAGATTTGTTGGGCCACCAGTCATTAGCCACTGTAGGATAATACCAAGGTAGGACTCTTTTCCCACCCTCAAATCATACATCAGTTCAATTCAGTTGCTCAGTCGTGTCCGACTCTTTGCAACCCCATGGACTGCAGCATGCCAGGCCTCCCTGTCTATCACCAACTCCCAGAGCCTACTCAAACTCATGTCCATCAAGTTTGTGATACCATCCAGCCAGCTCATCCACTGTGGTCCCCTTCTCTTTCCTCCTTCAATCTTTCCCAGCATCAGGGTCTTTTCCAATGAGTCAGTTCTTCTCATCAGGTGGCCAAAGTATTGGAGTTTCAGCTATAGCATCTGTCGTTCCAATGAATGTTCAGGACTGATTTCCTTTAGGATGGACTGGTTGGATCTCCTTGCAGTCCAAGGGACTCTCAAGAGTCTTCTCCCACACCTCAGTTCAAAAGCATCAATTCTTTGGTGCTCAGCTTTTTTTATAGTCCAACTCTCAAATCCATCCACGACTACTGGAAAAACCATAGCTTTGACTAGACGGACCTTTGTTGGCAAAATAATGTCTCTGCTTTTTAATACACCACCTAGGTTGGTCGTAAATTTTCTTCCAAGGAGCAAGCGTTTTTTAATATCATGGCTGCAGTCACCATCTGCAGTGATTTTGGAGCCCAAGAAAATAAAGTCTGACACTGTTTCCACTGTTTCCCCATCTATTTCCCATGACATGATGGGACAGGATGCCATGATCTTTGTTTTCTGAATGCTGAATTTTAAGCCAACTTTTTCACTTTCATCAAGAGGCTCTTTAGTTCTTCACTTTCTGCCATAAGTGTGGTGTCATCTGCATATCTGAGGTTGTTGATATTTCTCCCGGCAATCTTGATTCCAACTTGTGTTTCATCCAGCCCAGTGTTTCTCATGATGTACTCTGCGTATAAGTTAAACAAGCAGAGTGATAATATACAACCTTGAAATCTTTCCCGATTTGGAATCAGTCTGTTGTTCCATGTCTAGTTCTAACTGTTTCTTCTTGACCTGCATATAGATTTCTCAAGAGGCAGGTTAAGTGGTCTGGTATTCCCATCTCTTTCAGAATTTTTCACAGTTTGTTGTAATCCGCCCAGTCAAAGGCTTTGGTGTAGTCAATAAAGCAGAAGCAGATGTTTTCCTGGAACTCTCTTGGTTTTTCAGTGATCCAGTGACGTTGGCAATTTGATCTCTGGTTCCTCTGCCTTTTCTAAATCCAGCTTGCACATCTGGAAGTTCACAGTTCACGTATTGCTGAAGCCTGGCTTGGAGAATTTTGAGCATTACTTTACTAGCATGTGAGATGAGTGCAATTGTGCAATAGTTTAACATCCTTTGGCATTGCCTTTCTTTGGAGTTGGAATGAAAACTGACCTTTTCCAGTCTTGTGGCCACTGCTGAATTTTCCAAATTTGCTGGCATACTGAGCACTGTACTTTCACAGCATCATCTTTCAGGATTTGAAATAGCTCAACTGGAAGTCCATCACCTCCACTAGCTTTGTTCATAGTGATGCTTTCCAAGGCCCACTTGACTACGCATTCTAGGATGTCTGGTTCTAGGTGAGTGATCACACCATCGTGGTTATCTGGGTCATGAAGATCTTTTTTGTAGAGTTCTCCTGTGTATTCTTGCCACCTCTTCTTAATATCTTCTGCTTCTGTTAAGTCCATACCATTTCTGTCCTTTATTGTGCCCATCTTTGCATGAAGTGTTCCCTTAGTATCACTAATTTTCTTGAAGAGATCTCTAGTCTTTCCCATTCTGTTGTTTTCCTCTATTTCTTTGCATTGATCACTGAGGAAGGCTTTCTTATCTCTCCTTGCTATTCTTTGGAACTCTGCGTTCAAGTGGGTATATCTTTCCTGTTCTCCTTTGCCTTTTGCTTCTCTTCTTTTCACAGCTATTTATAAGGCCTCCTCAGACATACAGTTTGCCTTTTTGCATTTCTTTTTCTTGGAGATGGTCTCGATCACTACCTCTTGTCCAATGCCATGAACCTCTGTCCATAGTTCTTTAGGCCTTCTGTCTATCATATCTAGTCCCTTGAATCTATTTGTCACTTCCACTGTATAATCGTAAGGGATTTGACTTACGTCATACCTGAATGGTCTAGTGGTTTTCCCTGCTTTCTTCAATTTAAGTCTGAATTTGGCAATAAGGAGTTCATGATCTGAGGCATAGTCAGTTCCCAGTCTTATTTTTGCTGGCTGTATAGAGGTTCTCCATCTTTGGCTGCAAATAATATATAATCAATCTGATTTTGGTGTTGACCATCTGGTGATGTCCATGTGTAAAGTCTTCTCTTGTGTTGCTGGAAGAAGGTGTTTGCTATATGACCAGTGCATTCTCTTGGCAAAACTCTATTAGCCTTTGCCCTGCTTTATTCTGTATTCCAAGGCCAAATTTGGTGTTACTCCAGGTATTTACTGACTTCCTGCTTTTGCTTTCCAGTCCCCTATAATGAAAAGGACATCGTTTTTGGCTGTTAGTTCTAGAAAGTCTTGTAGGTCTTTGTAGAACCATTCAACTTCAGCTTCTTCAGCATTACTGATTGGGGCATAGATGTGGATTACTGCGATATTGAATGATTTGCCTTGGAAATGAACAGAGATCATTCTGTTGTTTTTGAGATTGCATCCAACTACTGCATTTTGGACACTTTTGTTGACTACGATGGCTACTCCATTACATGCTTAAGTATAATTTTGGTGGAAGAGGCTCCTGTTCATACTAGTTCTATAATACCAATCCCAACTTTCTTGGTACTTCCAGGGTGTTGCCCCATCAGTTATCAGATGTGTATAATTGGACACTTTTGTTACTACGATGGCTACTCCATTACATGCTTAAGTATAATTTTGGTGGAAGAGGCTCCTGTTCATACTAGTTCTATAATACCAATCCCAACTTTCTTGGTACTTCCAGGGTGTTGCCCCATCAGTTATCACCTTGTCTTCTTCTGATCTCAACTTTTCCCTTTCTACTTGCATCTTTCCTTCAGTCTAAGAACATGCTTAAGTCTCTCCACTGCTCCATTGTCCTGTAATTCCATCTAGGTACTTTTTCCTTCTCCAACAAATGTGATAACAGAATTAATTGCATTTCTTATTTTTGTTCTCTCTTTCTCATTATAAGTTGGCTTCACTCTTCAATTCATTGTAGTCTGAGGTCAGCCTCCACACTCCACTGAAGCCTTTCTGATCAGGGAAAAAGTCTCTGTTGTGAAATTCATTGAAATGCTCCATCTAGGCTATACTCCTCAGAGATCAGTTATTATCCTTAGCACCTAACTACCAGGTGTTCATCAATGCTTACTGAACCAAACTAGTAACTGTTTTCAACAAAGAATAATGGTCACTTTTCAGGAAGCTCCTGAAGGATGACCTTCTCTAAACACAGAAGATTGTCCAAGAGAGAAGTAGGCAAGGTGTCCTGGAAATGAGGTTTATAACATAGGAGTGGAGTGAAGGCATTTCTGAGGATGACCTAGAAGTCTTAGAACAACTGATGTGTGGCAGATCTCTAAAGTCCAGAGCAGAACAGAGCACTCCAGCAGTGGTGTTTGCAAGGAACAACAAGAAGGATTTCCCTGGTAGCCCAGTGGTTAAGACTGCGTGCTCCCAATGCAGGGGGCCTGGGTTCAATCCCTGGGCAGGGAACTAGACCTCTCCTGCCACAGCTAAGACCTGGTGCAGCCAAAGAAACAAATGTTTAAAAATAAATAAAACTGTGGAAGTAGACACCAGAATAAACAGTCAAAAAGAGAAAAAAAGGACAAAGAAGGATGGTCAGCATCACCAAACTCACAAAAATTTCAAAAACTATATGGGCCAAATGAAACCATTAGATTTTAAGATAAGGAGATTATTGGTAACTTTTGAGAGGATAGTTTCAACAGAGGGAATTGGTAGATATATTGCTATGGTTTATGAATAAAAGGTCTTGTGAAGTGACGACAGAGAGTATAAATCTTGCCGAGAAGTTTGGCACTACAGGGAAGAAAAATCAAGCAGGAAATATTGGAGAAATAGTGCCAGTTGGAGTACCTAAGAGTGAGGAAATTCTGCTGTGGCATATTTTGTAGGTAAAGGAGACAAAATCAGCAACTTGGGAGATGTTGAAAATGCTTGAGAAACAGAACACTTCAGCATGTATCATTGGAGGGGATGGGAGAGAGTTGAGAAATCAGCTAATTGAAGAGAGTGGTTGGCCTTTGCAAGAAAGTGGGAAGTCTCCTTCTCTGAAGTAGCCAGAAGGATTAAAGGGACAGGTCATAATTATATACAGACACTTGAGGTGGGAATGGTGATGTCGGAGCGCTCCTGTGGATTCTATCAGTAGGATGGAAGCAAGGTTCCATGTCTTCACTAACGGGGTAGGGTAACAGAGCTACAGATGGTTGGCGATCCTTCAGACATTGTTCTTGACTGGCTATACTCCTTTTGCTCACTGTGTATTGTTTCTTAGGGGGTGAGGGATTAGTCTTTGGCTGCTCCTTCTTTACTCCTTCACAGGGAATTATTATCTACTCCTGAGGTTTAAGCAACCACCTAAATCTGATGACTTCCAGTCTAGGTCAGTAGCTTAAATCTCTCTCTTGAGCTTCAGATCTATGTATCCAGCTACCTATATAACACATTGCTGAGGAATTTCACTGATTAAACTGAACAGGAATTCAGTATCTCCAGGACTGAAATTTAATTTCTCCTAAGTTGCTTATCCTAGGTAATAATCACAGTACTTTCTCTGTTGCCCAAGCCAGATAACATGTCTTCATCTCTCTCTTTCTCCAAATGTGTTTGTAGGTAGATAAACATTTAAAAGACCTGGAACACACATATTTTGTGTATTGTTTTTTTTTTTTCACTTACTAATGCCATGATCATTTTATCATGTCAGTAAATGCTTTTCTAAATTTTTAGTGTCTGCATAATATTATCTCCTACACATATACTGTATTCTATTACCCCATTGAAAATTCTGTTTGTTTCCTTTATTCTATTATTATTCTCCAGGCAAGAATACTGGAATGGGTTGCCATTCCCTTTTCCAGGGGATCTGCCCCACTCAGGGATTGAACCTAGGTCTCCTGAATTGTACCATCTGAGCCACCAGAGACCACCCCCATTCAGTTATAAATAGCACTGGATACATATGTGCATATTTTATTTCCTTAGATTTAATACTTAGAACTGAAGACGGAAGGCCAAACAGTATGTGTGTCTGAAAAGCTTTTCATGCATACTGCCACACTGGCCTTCAGGAAAAGTTGTGCTAGAAGTATATGGTAACATGCATTTGCCTGTACCTCTGCTAACACTGGATGTTAACACCTTTAAGTTTTGCTGATTTAATAGATTGTATTTGGCCCTCCAATTCTCAGCCCTTGTCTTTCCCCCCAGATCATTTATCCTTTCCTTCTCACAGCTCTCCTGAGATACATAACTCACTTGCAACTCCATGGAGAAAGTTGCACCAAATCTCCCATAGGGCTAATCCTCAACCATCTGCCCTTTCTTTGAGCCTCTAGCCTGACTTCTGCTGCTCTGTGCACAGTGCTTTCTAGGCTATTCTAGATAATTTCCCAAAGTATGTTTTCGGAAACTGTTTAGTGTTTTCCTTATCTCCCTCTTTTCCTAAGTAGTTGTCTCTGAGAAGTTCTTTTTTCTCCTTCTTGAAGGCTGACCCTTCCAAAGCACTCCTGCCTTTCCCTCTTCCCCTAGAACTTTTGCTTTATTTTAGCAATATCTCCCATCAATAGAGTACTAATGTCTTTACTCTGCCAGCAAATATACTTAAATCTCACCTCCACATGAAGTGAGTTTAAAAAGAAAGAAAAGAGTTCCATGAACCTTTTTACTTTCTCAAACTTCTACCTTCTTTTCTCCTCTTTCCATCATCAAAACTTTTCCAAAGAGAAATTAAGAAATGTCTTTTGACTCTTTTTAAAAAAAATGCATTGATTTGTTTTGGCTGCACTGGGTCTCAGTTGCTGCGCACAGGCTTTCTCTAGCTGTGGAGAGTGGGGACTACTCTCCCCTGTGGAGCTTGGGCTTCACACTGTGGGGGCTTCTCTTGCTGCAGGCATAGTCCTTGGGTACACAGGCTTCAGTAGTGACAGCACGCAAGTTCACTCGTTGTGACTCGTGGGCCCCAGAACACAGGCTTAGCAGTTGTGGCACTCAGGCTTATTGTTCTGCAGCGTGTGGCATCTTCCTGGACCAGGGATCGAACCCATGTCCTCTGCATTGACAGGCAGATTTCTTATCCACTGTGCCACTAGGGAAGTCTGTCTTTTGACTCTTATTTACCTCTCACTCCTTGAATTATGTGTTCCAGCCCTCCTTTTCTCCTGAAATGGCAGCAGTCTTCGAGGTCCCAAACAATCTCAAGGCTATATTGAGAGTCTTGGCCTCTGTTCTCTTCCTTCACTTCTCGGCAGCTTGTGATGCAGAACTGTGGCCTCCATCCCGAGGCCGTCTTCTGGCTGTGGCTCTGTCGTCTCCTAGTTCTCCTCTCCAAGAGAACATCTGTGATTCTTCATTCCCTCTAGATGTTTGTGTGCCTCAACTCTTTTCTATCTCTTCCCTCGCTGTTTGGGTTTTTTCACCTACTTCTGTGGCTTCAATAATCTTTTTACATCGTGATTCAGTCTTTCTCTTGAATTCCGGACCCAAATAGCTGCTAGACAGCTCCGCTTGGATGTAACTGCTCAGATTCCACAGGTCCTGAAATGAATCTGTGCGACAACGACCCATCTCCCCTCCCTATCTAGAAAAACCTGCTCTCCCACTGTGTTTCCCTTTCAGTCCATGCCACCACCGTACTTTCAGTCATTGTGTTCAAAATCATAATCCAATAGCTACCGTGTATTTAATACTCACTATATGCCAGATTTCCATACACAGTGAAGTCCAGTCCTCTTACAATACTTATGTATTACTGATGTGCTATTCCCATTGTTATAGACGAGGAAACTACTAGAAGGAGCTGGTGCTCAGTGAGTATAGCTAGTGCTAAAGCCTCTGTGTGAGATTCCACCACATCCTGTCTTCCTGCTCGTCCATTACATTCACCCAGTTTCCAGGTCGCCTGCATTTCTGCATGTTCACTCTACATCTCTCCCTTCTTTGTCTCCGCACCAGCTTCTTCCCTTCACTCCTTTTGCCTGGAAATCAGCAAACCTTCTTCAACTATCACTGACAGATTTCATTCTAAAGCATAGCTTTCAATATTATCACGCATGGACTTCCCTGGTGGTCCAGTGTTTAAGAATCTGCCTGCCAGTGCAGGGGACACAAGTTCGATCCCTGGTCCAGGAAGATTCCACGTGCTGAGGGACAACCGAGCCCATGCACAGCTACTGAGCCAGCGTGCTTGGAACCCGTGCTCTGCAACCAGAGAAGCCACCACAATGAGAAGCCTGTGCGCCACAACTGGGGAAAGCTGGCACGTAGCAGTGGACACAGTGCAGCCATAAATAAGCAAACTTTAAAAATAAACGCATCACTCCTTGTAAGTAAAAATGAGGCTCTTGGTGCTGAATCGGGTTCTAACTCTTTCAGTTTGGAACCCATGGCTCTGCACCCTCTAATGCCAGCCTTTTATCACACCAGTGCTCTTTGTGAGCCTCTGTTCCATCCAACCAAGAACTGGAGCTTTCAGT
>SJYC01115867.1:0-51681 GCA_006408675.1 Madoqua kirkii | reverse complement strand
GGTCTAGAGGGAAGGAGGAGGGAAGGGGTGGGGAGCTGGGGGTGGGGGGTGCAAAATTAGTCTCAAAGGATCTTTATTTCTGAGCTAGTGAAGCAGATGTAATCAAGGGGAGAGCAAAATAATCATAATGGGAGGAATGAGGGGCGGGGGAAGCTGAGGCTGGAATGGGGGGACTGGGCCAGGACAGGGCTGAGAACCGGGGCGGGGAGCCTTGAGTGGGGGCTGTCTGGTATCTTCTCCCACCTCCACAAAGTCTCCCTACCTTGGGGTGGGGAGAGGAGGACTAGGTCTACAGACTGTGACCTTTGCCCTCAGAATCCCTCTTTCAGAGCTTAGGGATGGCCAGGCCAGAAGGTGGCTGGGAAGGCACCAGGGAGAAGGGAGCCCCCCGCCCCAGCTGAGGGAGGTGGTGAGGAGAGGGGAGACTGAAAGCAGTGGGGGAGGGTGAGAGAGGGGAGCCAGCCGAGACTCAAGTGGCCTCCAGGTCTGTGGGACAAAAGTTGGAGGGAGATTTGTGTATGAGAGAAGAGGGGAGGGGGCCTTGGGGAAGGGGGGGCTTTGACAATGAACTTGAGACAAACTTCATTAGCATGCAGGCCTGCTGTCTGTCACGTCGAGCTCAGACTGAGTTCCCATGCAGGCCAGGAAGAGTGGGAGGGAGGAAAAGGGAGGGGCTGAAGGTGGGGGTGAGAGAGAGAAAAGAGACCCGACCATTGTACCATTCTGGGCCCCAGCTTCCACCAAGTATCGGGACCCCACCCCTGGAAACCAACCCCCAAATCGCTCTCCTCTTCTTAGAACAAGATAATTTATCTCCCACTTTGAATCTGTGGTCCCACCCCTCCTCTTCTCTTGTCTAGACTTCCAAGTGCTGGCTTTCACCACCCTGCCCCACCTCGTCCCCCACTCAAGCTCTCAGCCTTCATCTTCATCTCCACCTTCATCTTGCCACTTTCTCCTTCACAGCTAAGGTCTGGACTTGTGATTCGTTGAGCTGACAAGGACAGGGAGCTGGGGGAGGTTTGGGAAAGGGAGACTGGAATACTTTGACCTCCAAATGACAAACTGTGTCCTCTTTCTATCACTCTTTATCAACTCCACTCCCCACCCTACACACACATCATTTAATCACGCTCTCAAGTTCGAAGGTGAATTAGAACTGGAAGGAGGCTGGGAACGGGGTATCCCGTCACACCCTTTCTCTTGCTTCCTTTGGGAATGAGGGGTCCTGGAGGAACAATAGCGTTCCTTAGTCCCTTCTTCCTGCCTCAGGTTAGAAAAGACAGTAGGAGGAGATGGGAAAGAGTGGAGATGACAAAGACCCCTTCCCTGACAGGCATGAGATGGGAGAAGGAGGGGCTTCATCAGAGTGGGCTATTATCCTGGGGGGGTTGTCTCCAGACAGGGGCAGCACCCCCTGTTTGTTGCTGCCTTTCCAGGGAGAGCAGCACGAGAAAGAAAGAGGGAGGCAAGCGAAATTCCTGAATGGATAGACAGATGCTACGTCATCGGAGCCGCATCCTCCACTCCACAAGAAGCTAGGAGCCGGAGAAAGAGGCAGGCCAGCGGCAGGGGCCACGGAGCTAGCGCGCCTCCTCCCAGAAGCTGGTAAGTGGCCATTCATCTGGAAGGGTCCTAGCCCCTCAGACATCCGGGCTGGGGGTGGGAAGGGATCCTCTAAAATCAGTTAGCGCATCCTACCCTCCTACTTTGCCCACTGGCTAATGGAGGCGGGTGCAGGAATCACAGAAAGGCTGAGGAAAGATTGAGGGGGTGACCAAAAGGGAAGGGATGTGTGTGTGTGTGTGTGTGTGTGTGTGTGTGTGTGTGTGAGTGTGTGGTGTGTAGGAGTAGCTAGCAGAGTGGGATTTCATCTCCCGCTTTCCCATCTATCTATCGAGGTGAGCTGAGGCAGGGCCCTGCCCAGCTGCCCTAGAGCGCCTCTTGGTCTCCCTCCTCCCCGCCAGCCCCGGCCAACCCAGAGACAGCTCGCTAAGTTTGTCAATGGGATTCAGGGGGGCTTTAGGGTCACGGTGCTACTGATCCTATTAATCCGCCCCTCCCTTCTCCCCACCAGACAGGGCTAACATCTTAATGCTTGCACAAGAGGGGAGGCAGGAAGGAAGACTGTAGTGGAGATGTGAGGGAAGAGAAAAAATGCTTCTGTATTCACACTCCTGACCTTCTTTCCTTGCTCTGGCTCTTACTCCCCTCTGCCCCAGAGACTTCAGGTTTTGGGGGCAGACAAAGTCTGAGGAACTGGGGTCACTGGGGTTTGGGGAAGGAGCCATATCTCTAAAAGAGAGGAGACCAGAATTAGGGGGGAAAATACACTTGTAGAATTTAGATTAATTTTATTTCCCCCTCTCCTTGCTTTTCTCATGAGCTGGGTGTGGGAAAGGGGCTGAGGGGAGCTTAAAGGCAAGAGAGGTTTTGGGGCAAATGCTTGGGTTCAAAAAGGGGAGAGAACCCTGCCCCAGCCCTCAGGAGACCCATCTGATGGTGGCTTTTTAATTTCTTGTGTTTTAAGAAGGGTCAGAGGAGACAGGAAAGAGGCACTGTTCTTATCTCGAGTCCCCACCCGCGCTGTGCTTTCTGGGAGGCAGGCTGGGGCCCTCGTGGGATGGCAGAGGCTGGAGGCCAGCAGGTTATTTCTGGTTCCCCAGAGGCCAGCTATCTGGGAGAGGCTGAGGCTACCCACCACAGAACAAGCACACACATATCCCATGCCTCCTGGGGTGTGGTCCTTGTCACCACGTCCCCCTGTACACTGTGTGTGTGTGAGGGGGTAGAGTGGGGTGTGGGGCACAGGTCAGCAAGAAGAGACAGGAGTGTTCCAGGGACCCCATGACTCTTTGTGAACAGGGTGGGGGGAGGAGCCAGAGGCTCCTCAATTGCGCTTGTGCTTATTGTCTAGCAATAAGACAAAGTTGGGGTTGGCCCCCACTTTGGTTTGAAGATAATTTCAGACTGAGATGTCCCTTTATGAAATGGATGGGCTGGCAGAGCTGAAGCTGGGCATTAAGTGGGTATTCATGGATGTTAGAAGAGGGGAGAGAGGTATATTCAAAACACCACCCCCTAGAAATCAAGATTGGATTTAAGTCCTAAACCTGCCCCCCAGCTTTCCTTTTTTTCTGATTTCCTCTGCATTTAGGTATGTTATATTCCTGACTTAAAAAAAAAAAAAACAAGAATTAGTTGTAAAATTGAGTTTGAGGTAGAAGGATTCACTAATTTATCACAACACACACACACAATACACTTCTCGTAGTATTTTAGGACCTGGGTTACCTGTGGTATATGTGTCATTCTCCAAAATCATAATTTAGTCTGAAAGCAAAATCCTGAGAAAGTAAGACTATAAAATATTGAGACGGGGTTTCATACCCAACATTAAATTAAAAAAAAAACAACTGCTTTGTGTTCACACCTTTTGTATATGTGAGAGAGAGAAGGAGAAGAAAGGGAGAAAATTGGTAGCTACAGGATATGTCTTTATGGATCTTTAGTGATATGCATGGATAGATGATAGATAGGTAATGATGAGAAGAGAGAAAGCTGGAGACGTAATGTGATTGACAGTATCTTAAGTGCCTAGAACTTTAGAGTTTCCAATGCAATTACACCTAGATAGACAAAAATATATGTCTGACCCCAGATCCTTCCTTCCATCCTGAGCATGCTTTGTCATGGTATACCAAGAGCAGCAGGAATCTGGGAGGAGATGGTAGCCACTGGGCAGGGGATTACTCTTCTAGGTTTAATCAGAAGGGCCACAACATCTTCACAGGTTTAGTTCAAATCCCTGGGCCCGGTGATTTTGGAGGGAGTTAGAGGAAGGTTGTGAGGATGGGCCCGGCTTAGAGGTATCCAGGCAAGATGGAGCCAGAGAGCTCAGGCAGGGGTCCTGCCTTCCCTGCCCATCTAGGCTTTTCTTTTCCAGCTGCCTCCCTGTGCAGCCCAGAGCCCTGTTGGTGAAAGAGTGTCCGGAAGACAGGGGTGTTAGGGAGAGGGCTGGAGCCACAAAAAAGACTTTAACCTTTGCATTCTCCTCCTCGACAGGAGCGGAGCATCGGAGAAGAGGCAGCCTCATTTGTTTCTGGTGTCATCGTAGGTGTCCACTCTTGGCTTTGGGGGTACTTTTTTTTCTTATTTGTTTGTTTCTGATGGTGGTGTTGGGGGGTGGGTGGAGAAAGAAGCTGGCTCTGCAGTCACCTGGGTTTTACCCTTGTTCCTTATACCTCTCAACCCCCTGCCTGCTCTCTTCTAGCTTTCGAGCCCTGATTTGGGTCTATTCTAATTGCAGGAAGACCTGGATAGTCGTTGATAATGGGGATGGAATACAGTGACTTAAGAATGAAGGCCACCCTGTGAGCCCAGTTCCATGAGAGAGAGGAGAGGCCTTGAGGATTCTGGGGACCCTTTGCCTTTCTCTCCGAGGCTCCTGAGGGCAGAGATGGAGGTCCATCCACCCAAGGCCAGTGGGGGTGGGAGGCAGTTAGTTGCAGAGGAGCAGAGTTATGGATGGAACATGGATGATAGAGGTGAGAAAGGAGAGGGGTGTGGGTGGTGGTGAAGGGGACCTGGAGAGCTGAAACAGCTGCTCGTGGGTGTGTGTGCAGGGTGTGTGGGAACTGGGAGGTGGCACCGCTGTGAATATCTGTAGGCATGCCACTCTGTTTGTCTTAGTTGATAGGCTTGCGTGTATGCGTGTGCATGCATGCATACACAGACCCTTACACATTCATGCTTTGCCCTCGAGGAGACCATTTGCTTATGGCTGACCACCTCTGTCACCTTCCTGACTCCATAAGGCTCTCAAGCAAGTGAGCGGTGTGTTGAGTTGAAGGAGAGGGCTGAGAGCCATCGAGGGAGGCAGTGCTTAGACAGCCCTGAGGAATTCTCAGGCTGGCCTCTGAACAGGAGGAAACATACTTTGTGGGAAGAGAAGGGTGGTATCTCTGGGGAGAAATCGTCCAGATTATATTTCCATTCCCTTTAAACTCATCTGCTTATATAGATTTTTTTTTTACTTCCAATTCTTGCTTTTATCTGGTGCAGTCCTATAGAAAATGCAAATATTCTGTAGCAAAAGAATAATGTATGATAATGTTCACAATAATGAACCACTAAGACAGAAATAAATATCTGAACCCAACCTCTTCCAAATGCAGCTTTCATCTGTATCTTCAAGGCAAATTAACCTGATAATTGAAACAAAGAACAAATATGCTTTTTATTTAATTACCTGAGTATTTTCAAGAGAGTGGCATGATGCCAAAATATATTTTGGGACCCAACTAGAAAGATTCATCCAAAAGCTGCATCCACAGGGCATAATTCAGGCCATGTTTTTCTATACATGGGCCTCTTCAGGGACACAGACAATGGGTGGGCATTGGGGCTGTAGAGGTGGGGGCAGGGACAGGCACTGGCAAAGCATGTATGCTCCTTGACTAATTGAGACACTTAGAGACTCAGATCAGTACCAGGGGGTTGGTGTGCTCTCTCCTCAGTCCGCCAGAATTTCCCTGGAAGGACTTGGGTGGGGTCTGTAGACCATTGCTCTAAGACCGCTGCGGCAGAATGTGCTGTGTGCTGGAAGCAGAGAGCTCTGCTCCAACCGAGGCCTTCCTAGAGGGACTGAGGCTGGTGGGCCAAGAGCAAAGGGGACACAATGCACCCATTCTGCCTCAGCTCTTAGCTTCTCCCAGGTCTGCTGTATCCAATTCTTCATAGTAGAAGGGGCTCCTCTGGTCAAAGGAGCCACCAAATAGTCACTAACATAAAACTCCCCCTACTCCCCTCTCAAACCCATACACAGATCCCATAGGACACACATTTTGTCTATACCATCCTTTTCCACCCACAATGGGCTCAGTCCACAGGAGGGCAAACTCAGACTTGCAGCCGCACCCACAAGGATACACATTCTTCTATCAATTCATCAGTTATTCATCAGGCACCCACTATCTTTTAGGCATAGTGTTAGAGATACCATAGAGCTGAATATGTATGAAACCACCTCTGACCTTGACAGACTCTCTTTTGCTACCCTCAAAGTAGCATCTCTTTTTGAAACTGGAGCAGCATGGCTTGGTATACAAACCAACCCCAGTTAACATGATGGTGGAGAGTTCTCTCCTTCTTTCACAGCATATAGCTCTGTCTCCATTAGAATAAAGGTAGATGCCTCACTCATCATCATTTCTGAGCAGGCACTGTGGGAGATTAGGTTGTCAAGTCCACCCAGACAAAACTAAACAAAACATTACTTCATCAGAAATCTAGGCAGAGAGGGAGATTCCAAGTAGATAGCACAGGACAATGCAGAATAATCTCTGTTTTCTTTTGTGCCACCCCCGCCTCTTATATTTGGACACTCTGTTTAGACTGAGGTACTCTGGAGGAGCCAAAGCCACAGTAAGATACAAGGGTAGTTAGCTCTTTATCTAGCTATTTGGAGAAAATTAGATTTGTACCCATTTCTTTCCTGAATTTGGTTTTTTAGGAAATCCAGTTGAGTTGAATTTGGGCAATACGTTGGGGGTGGGGTGTTTTCTGTTGGGCAAAAAAACCCTTTCTGTCCTCCTCTCTGACAAAAATGTGGCTCCTACTGATCCCAACTATTTCTTGCTAGGCTGTCTGGATGGTCCAGCCCTGGTTAAGGAATTGTGGAGCTAAGCTTGGGGCCCATAGAGGCAGGAGACTTGATTGAAAATTAGGGACAGAGAAGAAAGGGGAGAGTGCTAGCTAGCAACACAGCATCTTTCCTACTTGTTAGCCCAAGCCTCCAGGCAGTGGGTGAGGGGAAGGTGGAGGGGCAGAAAGGGTTTATTTAAAGTGCTTTTAAAAGATCTTGTGGGAGGGGAGGTGGGGAAATACTTATAGGGGAAGTTGGTGGTGTGTTTGAAGAAGTGTAGTCCCTATTTAGGATTGCTAGAATGTCTAGAGGATGTTAGATATCCTGTAAAGGGGTATGAGGTGGTATACTGAGAAATACTTGAGGAGGTTTATAGGTACAAAGAGGCCTATTGTTTCTCTGGCATGGAGGATGCATTTAGGGGATACATTTAGCAGCACATCAGTTGGGTAGGTCTGTCTCTGAGAGTGGGGAGGGTTCGCCTTTCTGCATCTGTACCCCACCATTGACTGGTGTGCTCTCGGTTCTAGGAGAGTAAAGAATTGATAGTGTGGCCACTTCTAGAAAGCCTTTCCCTTGGGTAAGGCCCTTGAGACGCTAGGGAGGCAGACAGAGGGGTTAAAGGTGAGCCAAGCACAGCCCCACTGTTAGTGTCCTGTAACCTGGGAAATTAGGCCAACAACTTCAGCTTCCTACTATCTTCTGGTGGGGAAACACCTGGCCTTTGTCATATTCCAAAGTCCCCCCCCCTCCCCACTTACACACACACACCCTGCCTCACAATCATGCAGCAGTTATTCAGACTTTCCAGTCTTTAAGGGGAGCACCAAATGAAACCCACAACTAACCAAGGCAGATAGCATTCGGGCTGGGCTTTGTCCTAGACGATGCAGAGGCAGTCCCCCCACCCCCCTTCCTCGGCACGGATAAAACAACCTGGCTGGGTCTGATGGAGAATCCTGGGTCCCCTGGAGGGCACTTCGGCTGTTGTAGGATCCCTGTAGAAAGAAGCCAGCCCAGATTAGGCAGAGGGACTGGCTTCAGGTATCCAAGTCTTAGGATTTGTTTGTTTGTTTTTAGAAAAGGAGCCCAGAGGAGGGTGGTGGAGTGATAGGGTAACTCGCGACCTGTCAGGCACAGCGGCTCAAATGGGAGTTCGCAGCTCGATCACAGAGAGCTCCACCGATCTAAGGGTCCAGACCCTGCCTGCAGACCGGTGTGTGCCGTTTTCTGATGCTCCCGGCCAGATGGGGATTCAGGTCGGAAAACCTTGTCTGAGAATGATTTTTCTTCCTGTGACTCCAGCTCTCCAGACACCTGGAGATGGAACCCGGGGTGAGGGTGCCAGGCTCGCGATTGGAAGCACACAGGATAGGCGGAGGAAGAGAAAGCTCTAGGGAGGGCCTCCAGGGTTTTTTTAGGAAATCCAGTTGAGTTGAATTTGGGCAATACGTTGGGGGTGGGGTGTTTTCTGTTGGGCAAAAAAACCCTTTCTGTCCTCCTCTCTGACAAAAATGTGGCTCCTACTGATCCCAACTATTTCTTGCTAGGCTATCTGGATGGTCCAGCCCTGGTTAAGGAATTGTGGAGCTAAGCTTGGGGCCCATAGAGGCAGGAGACTTGATTGAAAATTAGGGACAGAGAAGAAAGGGGAGAGTGCTAGCTAGCAACACAGCATCTTTCCTACTTGTTAGCCCAAGCCTCCAGGCAGTGGGTGAGGGGAAGGTGGAGGGGCAGAAAGGGTTTATTTAAAGTGCTTTTAAAAGATCTTGTGGGAGGGGAGGTGGGGAAATACTTATAGGGGAAGTTGGTGGTGTGTTTGAAGAAGTGTAGTCCCTATTTAGGATTGCTAGAATGTCTAGAGGATGTTAGATATCCTGTAAAGGGGTATGAGGTGGTATACTGAGAAATACTTGAGGAGGTTTATAGGTACAAAGAGGCCTATTGTTTCTCTGGCATGGAGGATGCATTTAAGGGATACATTTAGCAGCACATCAGTTGGGTAGGTCTGTCTCTGAGAGTGGGGAGGGTTCGCCTTTCTGCATCTGTACCCCACCATTGACTGGTGTGCTCTCGGTTCTAGGAGAGTAAAGAATTGATAGTGTGGCCACTTCTAGAAAGCCTTTCCCTTGGGTAAGGCCCTTGAGACGCTAGGGAGGCAGACAGAGGGGTTAAAGGTGAGCCAAGCACAGCCCCACTGTTAGTGTCCTGTAACCTGGGAAATTAGGCCAACAACTTCAGCTTCCTACTATCACTCTGGTGGGGAAACACCTGGCCTTTGTCATATTCCAAAGTCCCCCCCCCTCCCCACTTACACACACACACCCTGCCTCACAATCATGCAGCAGTTATTCAGACTTTCCAGTCTTTAAGGGGAGCACCAAATGAAACCCACAACTAACCAAGGCAGATAGCATTCGGGCTGGGCTTTGTCCTAGACGATGCAGAGGCAGTCCCCCCACCCCCCTTCCTCGGCACGGATAAAACAACCTGGCTGGGTCTGATGGAGAATCCTGGGTCCCCTGGAGGGCACTTCGGCTGTTGTAGGATCCCTGTAGAAAGAAGCCAGCCCAGATTAGGCAGAGGGACTGGCTTCAGGTATCCAAGTCTTAGGATTTGTTTGTTTGTTTTTAGAAAAGGAGCCCAGAGGAGGGTGGTGGAGTGATAGGGTAACTCGCGACCTGTCAGGCACAGCGGCTCAAATGGGAGTTCGCAGCTCGATCACAGAGAGCTCCACCGATCTAAGGGTCCAGACCCTGCCTGCAGACCGGTGTGTGCCGTTTTCTGATGCTCCCGGCCAGATGGGGATTCAGGTCGGAAAACCTTGTCTGAGAATGATTTTTCTTCCTGTGACTCCAGCTCTCCAGACACCTGGAGATGGAACCCGGGGTGAGGGTGCCAGGCTCGCGATTGGAAGCACACAGGATAGGCGGAGGAAGAGAAAGCTCTAGGGAGGGCCTCCAGGGCCGAGTCAGATCTCTGTGTGTCGTCCAGATTAATGTCAACTGTGATTCCCCAGCCTACCCTACCTGGAACTTTGGTGCTGAGAACAAGTTCCTGAGATATATCCGCACGGTGAAAAAGGAGGTCGAGACTCGCTCACACCCTGCACCTCCCAGTAGGAGTCCCAAACTTCCACGATCTTTTCCTCGCTGTTTTGGGTTGAAAACCAATAAGGGAGGTTCCTGTCCATCCTAAAAGATTAAGATTACAGTCTGGAATGGGTCAGAATCTTAGAAGCACAAAGGATATCCTGATACGAGAAGGCCGGTAGAAGTTGAGTCTCCAGTAATCTGGTTCTTTTTGAGGAGATATCACCCGATCTCTTTTCCCATCTTTGAACCCTGGACCTGGTGCAATATACCTTGGGTCAAAATGGAAATTGTAGAACCTACAGAGTGAGGCTGGAGATCAAAACCACAAATGGCAATGGATTGGAGATGGCAGGCAGGTCTCGGGAATGTGTGAGGCAGCAAAAGGCTGAGAATCAGCACACAGACATAGTAGTTCCACCCCCTTCACCGTTCTCCGGGGGGAAGGGCGCCCCAATTGCGCGCTCCGGCTCAACCCGGGAAGGGGGAGGGGCGGAGCCGGTGGGAGAACGAGGCGGTGACGTCAGACTCGGCGAAGCCAATCAAAGGCTGGCCTGGGGAGGGAGCAAGAAAGGATGAATGAAAAGTCCGGAGCCGGAGCGCGCCCGGGCCAGAGCAGCGGCAGAGGCTGGGGAGGGAGCTAGGGAGGTGAGCTCTGCCCTGCTCGCCTTAGCTCGGCGGAGGCTGAGATCCCGGCGGGCGCCTCCACCCCGGCGCCCGCTGAGCCCTGGCACCTCGAACCCAGGGCCATGGCGTTCCGTGGGCGGGAACGTGCCGGGAGGACCGCGAGGGAGAGCACGGATGGGCACACTGGGCGCGATGTAAGTGGCCTGGGCGGCTCGGGACACGAGGTGGGTTAGCGCCTTGGAATCCGGCGCTTCCGTGCCCGGGCCTCCGCCAACAAGGGCTGGCCGAGCCCCACACCCTCCTCGGGGCTCCCGGAACCTCCTTGATTCCGATTCCTGATTGGAACCCCCACCAACCTACTGCACTTCCTCTGGCTTTGGACCCCTGGCCATTTTCACAGCCGTGGGTGATTTCTGGACCTCTTTGTATAAAGCCATTTCTCTGGGGGTCCTGTGGGTCCAGGAACTCGGCTCACCCTCCCAGCCCGCCCCCGTTTTCTTCTTCCTCCCCCATCTCATGGGTGCGCTATCGGATCCCTTTCCGCATGGTGTCTCTCCCTGTCCTTCTCTCCTAGAGACACTCGCTAGGGAGTCTCCGGCTTGCCTCCCCGCCCCCATTTCCCTCTCTCTTTGGGTTGCCGGGATTTCCCTGTTTCCTACTGGGACGCCTCCGAGGTTTTACCCCCAGGATTTCGCTGCCCGTTGCCCTTTTTAGTCGGTGGCTAGGATCCAGCTTTTTCTCCCGCCTCCCCCCGACCCCGCGGCGTGAGCGCCACTTCGCTTCCACCGCCCTCGGGAGTTGGGAGATGTGGTGGAGTCGGCTCCGCTGTTCCCCGCTACGACCCCACGCGGAAGCTTCGGCTTCTCTGAAAGCCGAGGCTCAGGCTATCGAATGCGGCTGAATCTTCCAGAGGCGGGGACAGTGTAGACCCCGTGAGGTTTGCGAGGCCTCTGCCTCGGTCCCTGAAGTCTTCCCGGGTGGCGCGAAAAGCCTGCGAGTCCCTCCTTCCAGGGACCAGCGGCACTCTGGCTCCTGGCTCGAATCGGGAGCGGGAAACCAGGCATCGCAAGCTTCCGAGATCCGGGGGCGATTCCCGGACTTCGACGCCATCGGCCGTCGCATCTTTCCACGCCTTTCTCGGTCTCCGTCGCGTCTGTACCGCAGTGTCTCTGAGTCTTTTTCTGTCTTGGACTCTGCTTCGCTGTCTGTCCTCCCACTCTCCCAGTGTACCCTTTCCCCAACCTCCACCGGCGGGCGACCAGGAGGCTGCGGCGATACAGGCGTGGGCAGCGGCAGCCAGGCGGCTGCGTGGAAGAGGTGGCGACTGCAGCCAGGAGGCGGGGTTGGTTGTTATCTTTGGTTATCTAGCTGTATGAGTGGTGTGGAGTCTTCATAAAGCTAGATAACCGAAAGTAAAAATAACCCCATACACTGCGCAGAGGGGCCCCTTGGAAAGCTGGCGGCACAGGCGGGCGGGAGGCCTAAGGGAGGGGCTAAAGCCATGAGGACCTATGGGCCGTGGGAGGCGAGAAGAGGACCCGGCGGCCCTCCGGCCTCAAGACCGCACCGACTGGGGCGTCTTTCCAGCCTCCAACTTCGGCCCGCGCAGGTAGGAGTCGCGGTCCTGTTTCACTTTCGCCAGGCGCGATGCAATGCCTTCCACCGCCTAGTTGCGGGGTAGCAGAAAGGGCGTGATGGCTACCTCCTGAGACCGGGCCGTTTCTGGCAGTCAGCGCCTGGGAACGCTGCTTCAAGAGAGAGATCTCTTGAAATCTCGTTTTGGGGTTATTCCTGGCAGTGCCTGGGGTTCCTGGCCCAGGCCTCTCCCGCGGGCGCTGGGAAACAGCTTCCCACGGGCTATTGACAGCTATTGCTGGGGCTGGAGAGTTTGGGGGAGGTCACCTGAGAATGCTAGTCTTGGCTTTGATCTGCTCCCTAAAGCCCTATCGGTCTGTTCAGCTTGGTCGGGTGCTGAGAGTGGCGAAGCGGGGAGATAGGTGGAGGGAGGCTGGAAGTACTAGGGGTCCAGCTGAGTTGCTCATGGGGAGCCTTTTTGCCCAGGCTGGGTTGTGGGCAACGGAGTGCAAAGTAGTCTCAGCCCTCTTGTTTTCATATTCTTTCCTCCTTCCCACTCAGGACCTGAATTTGATGTTTTGCAAAGCTTCTCATGCCAGCTTTGTCTTCACTGACCAAAGGGGTTGTGGTGGGGTCTTTCAGGACACACTACCTCCCACTCCATCCTCACTGTCTTGGAAATCATCTCCAAGAGCAAATGGCCTCAAGGAGCTCAAACACAAAGGAATTTGTAGCTTGGTATTTATGCTGCTGGGAGAAAGCAAAGAATTAGAGAGATTAATCAGGGCCTTTCCTAAAAGAATCCATTTATCTGGCCTGACCTAAATATTTTAAGCAAAAGAGTGTTTAGGTGCAGTTGAGTGGAGGATGGTCTAGTCACTAGGGAGAATAAAAGTAACAGGCAGCAAAACTAGAAGCAGCTCCCTGTGCATTTATTACCTGTTCCCATCCCAACAAACCCCCACCATGCCCCCCTCCACCCCACCCCCGCATTCCAGAACACAAGGCAGGGCCTAAGAAGTCTAAAGGGAGCAGAAGAACTGGGCAAACGACCTTGTACTGACTCCTGTTTCCCGTGTAAATTTAAAATTTCCTCCCAGGAGCTGATATTATAGCTAGAAGATTATGATTCTATTATATATTATGTGGCAGGAATATTGGGGAATCCAAACTAAAACAATTGGGCTTCAGAGAGTCCAGAGTACATATGTCTTCTTTCTTCTGAGGTTTGAAGGAAAGGGAGATTAGCAGACTTTTTGTCTATTTCAGCTCTTTTGAAATCTACCTTTTTTGGGGGGGAGGGGAGGGACAACTGGAGACAGGATTAGGGAGAAAGGGAGTGGGATTGGGGCAGGCACTAATAATCCCTAACGCCACACCATATTTCTCCTAAGAGCACTCTGCCTGCAAGCCTTTCTTTGATCCTCCAGCCCTGTAAGGTAGCTGTTATTCGCCGCATTTTACAAACAGGAGCCACAGACTCAAATGAATCGCTAATGTCACTCAGTGGTTTCAAATCCAATACTTTTTTCCTTCTCTACTTCTCTACACTTGCCTAAGGGAAGGACTGAGACTGAGATGGGGGTAAGAGGCGAGGGAATCCATGCACCAGGGGAGAAGGAAAGCCCACTGAGAGATGCAAGGCCCGGTTGTGAACAAGGGTTGCCCCCCCCCCCTTTTTTTAACTTTTCTTATAGCTGGCTGGAAATAATGTATTCTGGATCTACTAGGGCTCATCCACATGAGACTCAGAACCTATATTATTAGCCACACAATTTGGGTTTATATTATTATTGGCATATTCTATTAGCACATTTGACCACAGAATCTCCAAAGAAGAATAGAGGGCCTGTGGGAAGTGGTGAGTTGAGGGTTTTACATCCTACAAAACAAGCTCCTCAGTGGAAAGGCAGATAGAAGCCAGGAGAGTTGGGGGTGAGGGTTTGCCTCTGCCGCGTGTGTGGGTGTATAGATGGCGTTGTCAAGAGAATGGTGGGTGACAATGCTTGTGAGCTGTATGTGTCTGCTTAGGAGCGTGAGAAACTGAGTGATGTGTGAGCTGGTGTGAGATTGGATGTGTGTGATCCATGATGGGTAGGAAGCTCTGATGTGAGATTAGGAATCCCTGGCTACTTAGAGCTATAAATCCAGGAGAGGAAGAGACACTCTGGAATATGGAGGGGTTTACCAAATGCTGCTGTCACAGTGACACCAGAGTCCTCCTTCTGCCTTCCCCAACCTTTATACCATCAGCACCTTCTTCAGCTAAACCCAGTAGGAGAACTAATGGAATGGGAATGCGTGGAGGCAAGGTTGAAATTTCTCTTTTGTATCATTACATTTCTGTGTCCAGTAATTTTTAGGTCTGTTCACATCTGCTCTATCCACCTATTCCTACTGGAAAACAAATTCTAAGCTGGGTTCTTTACCCATTTCTGTCCTCAGTCCTTTATCCCACCCAATACCCTCTCCTATTGAATTCTGAGTCCAGGAGTTCAAAGGCAATTTTCTTCTAAATATTTGTCTCAAGTTTTGCATTTTCACTCACACGTTCACCCTGGGGCAAATTTTTCATAGGTCTAGGCATCAAAAGGGTTTAGTTGAAAGATCCTTGCAATAATATAGAAATCATCACAGTCAGAAGTCTAGGGAGAGAAAGAGAATGAGCAAATGTGACTGAACACGGTCTAGGTTTCAGTCAGTTCAGTCGCTCAGTCGTGTCCGACTGTTTTCCTGTGGTCATGTATGCATGCGAGAGTTGGACTGTGAAGAAGGCTGAGCGCCGAAGAACTGATGCTTTTGAACTGTGGTCTAGGTTTAGGTGCCATTATTTACCAGCTTCTGGTCAGATATTTGTTCAGTGGGGGTAAGAATTTGTATCCTCAGGGTTGTTATAGGGGACAAATGAAGAATTTGCAGTCCATGAGGTCGCTGAGTCAGACATGACTGAGCGACTTCACTTTCACTTTTCACTTTTATGCACTGGAGAAGGAAATGGCAACCCACTCCAGTGTTCTTGCCTAGAGAATCCCAGGGACAAGGGAGCCTTGTGGGCTGCCGTCTATGAGGTCGCACAGAGTCAGACACGACTGAAGCGACACAGCAGCAGCAGCAGCAGCAAAGATCTTATACATTACGATACCCACAGGTAATGAGTAATTCTTTGACTGCAGAGGGGATGAAGGCTACAGTTTGGAACAACTGTTTGAAAGCATATGATTGATCTCAGAGTGCAGAAAGGACAGCTTTTTGGCATATTCTATGCTGAGAATCTCAGAAGATTTAAATTTAAGGAGGTTCCTCCTCTTCTAGCTTTGAAATCAAGGAGGGACTCTTGGGATCTGAAGAAGCAATGTCTGAAGCCTGGGGGAAGAGGAACAGACTCTGGGAAGTCTGTCAAGGAAAGAGGCTGGAGTCCACGTAGCAGAATGACCTTTGTATTTTTTCTCCTTAACAAATCTTACCATGTATTGGTAAGAGTACTTAGGATTCGTAAACTGACTTATGTAGATAGAGAGATATGGCTTGTATAAATGACAATTCCAAATTTATTCAATTAAGCTTCTAGAGTTACTAAAAAGAGTTTATTAAATTAAAGGACCAGTTCGATAGTGGGGTTAATTAATGAACTAAAGAGCATGCAGACTTTTCTTCATTGCTCAGTGACTCACAGAAGCAATGTTTTCTGTCCTTTGGCCTCCCAGCCCCACCCCCCACCTTCTCAGCCACCTCCTCCTGATTCTCAAGGTTGATACCTCACCAGAGAGCATAGGCCCCTCTGCATTCTTCCACATCTGGAAGTCCTTTTAGAGTTCTGGACTTCCCAAGGCTTGGAGTGGGAATCCTGATGTTTATTTTTTCACCTCCTTTCCACCTGGGTACTCTGGGGATATTTGACTTTCTTTCTCCCTTCCTTTGCTACTGAGACCTCAGAGATCTTGAGTAGTTATAGCACTGTCTTATCCAGGGCAGGGTGTGCCAACTTCCCTAGTTGTTAAGTGAGTTTCCGTTAATGCTTTAAAATCACTAGAAGGAAAGAACAGGCAAACTATAAAAAACATTCTCAGAGCTCCGAGGAGAATGAGGAGCAGGGCTATGGAAGGTAAGGTTGGGCTGGATCGTATTTAGATAAGAGAGAGTTAGAGAAAAGGGGAACCCTTCTTTGCCACCCAGGCTCTCCCAGGGCTCAGAGTGACACCCCCCTCCTCCTGCCCTAATCCCCCATTAAGGCTGCTCTGAGTTTGTTATGACAGCGGCTGAAGGCAGCTGAATTGCTGTTTGCTGTGTCTGCTAATTGGACTGAAGGGTTGGAATCTGGACACTGAAAGAGACCATTGTTGCTGTTTACCTTCCACAACTGCCTCCCTGGGGACCTTCTGGGTGAAGGGGAACAGCATGCCCTCGGGGTTATTGCACCCATTCCCTGTCTCTGTGCAAGGGACCAGGGTGGGGGGAAGTGTATCTCATTGACTTGGGGTGGTGTGAGCTCTCACAGCAGGGAAGGGACAGGCCCAACACCTAAGTCAGTCTCCAGGTCAGGCTTGAGGCCACTGAGAACTCCTAGACAAGGGGAGGTTACACGGGCTTGTCCTTCTCCTCCCTATTCATTCCTTTCTTCAGGGGCCCTAGCCTTGCCCTCTTCCTCCAGGTGATCAGGCTTAACCCCTGAAAATTTTCACATTTACTTTCTTCCAGACCAGTGATTCTCAACTTGGTTATGCACTAAAATCACCTAGGAAGTTTTTTAAGTTACTGATATTTGGGTCCAGCACATCCCAGAGTGCCTGAGAATAAGGCCTAGACATCAATATCATTTAAAAGCTCCCTTGGTATTTCTAAATGTGCAGTAGGGTTAAAGCCACTGATATAGTCTTATCACTCTGCCTGGGAAATACACGCTCACACACATACACACACATGTACACATGCAAGCAGGCACACACATGCCCTTTCCTATCTTTTCTACCTTTCTACTCACCCCATCAAGCTCCTAATAGCTATAATACTATCAAGCAGATTGTATATCTTCTTCATCTTTATTACTGAATTCCTTGTAGGAGCCTTAGAATTTAGGATGGAATTTAGAGGTCTGTAATCCATCAACTGCTTCAACCTGAACTATACCCTAAGGGCAGGAACTATGACTCCATCTCCCTGTGGATTTCTGAGTAGGATCCAGATGAAGACTGAGCTAATCTGGGACACTAACATCATTAGGGATGAAGGAGTGTGAGGTTCAGAGTTTCACTGACTCTTGATCGCTTCCTCCCCCAAAGTAGTACGGGCTATTTGGAGATCTTCAGAGAGGAGATACAGATGTATTTCTTCAGAAATACATCTGCCCCTCTCCTTACTGTTTCCAAACGTTTCTGCTTCTTCTCTTCCCTTTAGTTTTCACATGGGGTGAATGGGTGTTCCACCACTCTCCGGCCCTCTTTCCGCCGCAAGAGCACCAGAACCGTATCCAGCACCACGGACAGCTCCCAGGCGATGAATGAGGTGGCTGTACTGACCCCCTTTGCAGGGGTTAGGAGGGGAATCCTGTCTGCACGGTTTTATATCAAAGACTAGAATTTTAATCTTTGGGAGTTGTTTGCAGGCAGTTATTAAGTCTCAGGGAGAGGAAGAGGCTGATGGCAGTTGTCATTCCATCTCCAGGAAATTAGGTTTGTCCACTTTGGAGAGTCTGAATGAAAGGGCTCCAGCAGCAAGAAGTTTGAGGGTTAAATTTCTGGAAGAATTTAAGCTAAGGTCGAATAAGATTCAAGCTCCCCCGGTGACTCAGAGGTAAAGAACCCACCTGCCAATGCAGGAGACACTTTCTAAATGTGCAGTAGGGTTAAGAGCCACTGATATAGTCTTATCACTCTGCCTGGGAAATACACGCTCACACACATACACACACATGTACACATGCAAGCAGGCACACACATGCCCTTTCCTATCTTTTCTACCTTTCTACTCACCCCATCAAGCTCCTAATAGCTATAATACTATCAAGCAGATTGTATATCTTCTTCATCTTTATTACTGAATTCCTTGTAGGAGCCTTAGAATTTAGGATGGAATTTAGAGGTCTGTAATCCATCAACTGCTTCAACCTGAACTATACCCTAAGGGCAGGAACTATGACTCCATCTCCCTGTGGATTTCTGAGTAGGATCCAGATGAAGACTGAGCTAATCTGGGACACTAACATCATTAGGGATGAAGGAGTGTGAGGTTCAGAGTTTCACTGACTCTTGATCGCTTCCTCCCCCAAAGTAGTACGGGCTATTTGGAGATCTTCAGAGAGGAGATACAGATGTATTTCTTCAGAAATACATCTGCCCCTCTCCTTACTGTTTCCAAACGTTTCTGCTTCTTCTCTTCCCTTTAGTTTTCACATGGGGTGAATGGGTGTTCCACCACTCTCCGGCCCTCTTTCCGCCGCAAGAGCACCAGAACCGTATCCAGCACCACGGACAGCTCCCAGGCGATGAATGAGGTGGCTGTACTGACCCCCTTTGCAGGGGTTAGGAGGGGAATCCTGTCTGCACGGTTTTATATCAAAGACTAGAATTTTAATCTTTGGGAGTTGTTTGCAGGCAGTTATTAAGTCTCAGGGAGAGGAAGAGGCTGATGGCAGTTGTCATTCCATCTCCAGGAAATTAGGTTTGTCCACTTTGGAGAGTCTGAATGAAAGGGCTCCAGCAGCAAGAAGTTTGAGGGTTAAATTTCTGGAAGAATTTAAGCTAAGGTCGAATAAGATTCAAGCTCCCCCGGTGACTCAGAGGTAAAGAACCCACCTGCCAATGCAGGAGACACTGGAGACTCTGGTTGGATCCCTGAGTCAGGAAGATCCTCTGGAGGAGGAAATGGCAACCCACCCCAGTATTCTTGCCTGGGAAATCCCCTGGACAGAGGAGCCTGGTGGGCTATAGTCCATGGGGTTGCAAAAGAGTCAGATAACTGAACAATGAAACAATAACAACATTTAAGAAACAAAGTGTGTGGATCAGGTAGAGCCTTAGATGGCATCAACTCTATATCCCTCGTTTTACAGATTCCCAAGAAAATGGAACAGATATGACCAAGGTCATTCAGCTGGTTAGTGGAGAGGCCAAAGTCCTGGTTTTGGATTTGGCTTTGGAAAGGCCAGGCTCCTGGTGTCCATCCTGGCCCTGTTTATTGCATCTGATACCTCTTTAAGGACTCTCCCTGCTGGACATGGGAAGAGCAGGCCTATTGCAGGTGGGTAGATTTCACCGATTGTCCCCATACAAAAAGGACAGGATGCACGTCCAGGCATATGAGGTGTCCACACAAGCCAGGAAGAGCTGGAATGGACTGTCCTCTCTGTCTGAGAAGGCTTGAAAGGGAGGCCTCAGGGAGAAGCACAGGGGAAGGCATACCTAGCAGTAGCTGATAAGCCCACGGGAGGAAAGGCAAGGAGGCAACCATCTGCCAGGGCAGAGAGGGCAATGGATGGCCACAAGGAGTCTCCAGAGGCCAGCAAGAGCCACACAGACTGGAACGCAGCCTGGGAAAGGCCCTTCTGTGTGCCCAGTCCTGCCCCCCCAACACCAAAAGCCTAGAAACAAAGGGGCCATTCTCTCTAGGATTTGATGCCGCCATCTCCGGCTGGCAGTGCCAGGTGGTGGGGGCATCAGGGGGTGTCAATCCATTATCCCCCCCGAACTCTCTAGGTCCTCTGGGGCTGGATGTTGGGAAGGTGGGTGTTCCATGCTATGTTGCCGTGGCAACCACCCCAACCCCCACCTTCCAAAGCACAAAGAGAGACAGCTTGCACCCCCCCACTCCCAGGAAGAACCTGGGTCTGGTTGGGAATCTTCCCTTGGGAACCCTCCTTTCTGATGCACAAGCTATGGTGTGCATAAGCATCACCTCTTTCAGCTGAAGGTTCAGCCATCAGTGGGCCATATAGGCAGGGAGGCTGATATATCCAGAGTCTCTGGGCAAAGTTGTGTAAGAGAGTCCCTTGTACTTGACCCTCTCTCCCTCCAAGCTCTCCCGTCCCTCACCTATAGCCAAGGCCATCCTAGGCCTTCTCAGCTGAAGCGGCAGGGCCTTGACCTTCTTCTCTTTCCCAGAAGTGAAGGACACCTCACTATTCCCAGCAAGCCCCCAGGCTGTGGGAATGGAGAAGAGGGGGTCACTCCCGCCACCTTCCATCTGCACCCTCCGCCATTACTCATTAGGCATTCTGCCCCTCCTTCCGCTCGTTAAGCCTGATTTGCATATATTTGCATAATATAACTCATTTGCATTCCAGGAGGCTCTTGGTAGGAGCCAGGAGAAAAGGGGAGGAGGCCAGAGAAGAGAGAAAAGGGGAGAGATTTTGTTTTCATCAAAGTATGTGTGTTGGGAAGGGGGAGGTGACAGGAAGAAGACCGAAATAAAAACTCACACTACTTTCTTTCTTCCTTTCTGCTCTCCCTCCCTGAGCTGGACTCAAATGCCAAAAAGAGATGCCAAGGGGCCGGCTTTTCTGTCCTTTTTTTGTCTTGCTTCCTCCGGCCTTGGCTCCCCAGCCTGGCCCCCCACCTTGTTGGGCTCAGGCTTCAGAAAGAAAGGGGCAGGGGTAGGAAGCAAGGCTGTGGGAACGGAAAAGGGAGGCCACCATCTTAGGTAGCCGGAACCTATAAAATGGCCGCCTCTGACAGGTGTGCGCTGAGAGCCAGCCCTGGCTGGAGGGCGTGCAGGGAGGTGAGACCACAAGAAGGACTTTCTGGCTGACCAGGAACACTGTTTCATCTTCCTCCTCGTGGAAATGGGAAAAGAGGATGGAGAGAGAAGGAAGGAAGGAGAGATGAGGGACGGCAGCCCAGAGGAGACGTGAGCCTCACACAGGAGCAGGGGTGGTAGAGAGGTCTCTGTGCTGAGTTTAGGTCCAGACCGCTAATGAGTGTCATGGACTTGGAGGACTACGGACAGTTTAAAAAAAAAAAACAAAAACTGGAGGAATCAGAACTAGGAGTATCAGCGGGAGGGGGAAGGGGCAAAGACGTGTACGGGCAGGATAATCTGTCAGTCTGAGGGGTCTGTGCAGGGCTGCTATGGACTTGAGATGGAGTTCCCAGTCTTCTGTCCTCCACCCATCAGTCTGGCTTCCACCTTCACGACTGGTCATACCTGTACCTCCTCCAGCCACTCACATAGACTCTTCAGACCCCGTGGCCCTTGCTTAAGCCTGGTGACCTCTGGGGAACATTTCATACTGATGTCTTCTCCTTTCACCTTTGGTTCTTCTCTTGTATCCCTGATATGTGTTCTGGGTTCTAGTCATTCAGTCCTCTGGGTAGATCAAGTCTTCAGCCAGAAGTGTTTCCCAAAGTTTGCTCAGTTTATTTTTCCTTTCCACTCACATCCTTTTACTTTTTAATCATTTCGACCATCATTTGGAATTATTAACACTCATATCTTTAAATTCAAGATTTGTACCCTTACTACCACCTGTGGTCCTGCCACTAGGCCCCTAGATCAGACTGGAGTGGTGCATCTGATTGGCTGATCCTAGATCAGATGACCAGGCCTTGGTTGCAAGGAAACCTGGAAAAGTTCTTCAGTTGCTCAGTCATGTCTGACTCTTTGTGACCCCCATGGACTGCAGCACACCAGGCTTCCCTATCCTTCACTAACTCCCGGAGTTTGCTCAAACTCATGTCCATTGAGTCGATGATGCCATCGACTCATCTCATCCTTTGGTTTCTGCAGTGGCATATAAGTACAGCCTCCCTCCAGAAATCCTGAGATGGCCATTCCTCAGACATAGGGCATTCAGATGTTTATTCACTCAGTACTGTGCTTCAAGACTTGCCCCACATTCCTGCTTCCCTACCTCTATCAAGAACATCGTTAAATTTCTAGGTCTTCAGGTACAAACCCTGAGCATTACCCTGGGATTTGCCCTCTTCCTTCCCCTTCACCCAGATCTTCACATCAGAACCCATCCCTTCGTCCTTTGTAGTGCTTCTCACATCCATGCTTTCTTTTCCCTTACCTGTCAGCTCACTCATTCAACAGGCATTTGTTGGGTGCCTACTGTGTGCCAAGTGCTATGTTGAAGAGGAAGGTGGAATACAAAGCTGCTTTGAGGGCCTAGACACCTAGTGGGGAGGCAGACACAAGTGATTACAAAATAGTCTGAAGGCTGCGGTCTGGAAGACTTTGCAGGGGGACAGCATGGGGGCTGAAGCCCTGGGATACCTTAGGGGAGTTGAGGAAAGCTTCCTGGAGGGCGCCAGAAGATAAGTAATCAGATAAAAGGGATAAATGTGATCAAAGGTAAGCAGGGGACTAACGGTCTAAGGAGCTAGAGTAAGTGCCTAGTAGGGAGTGGATAGCATATGTAAAGGCAAGGAGGTATGGAAGAGCGGGTCATATCAGGTAACCATAGTGTCCATCAGAGGGAGTCTGGACTGGGAGGACATGGGGAATGGAGTCAGAAATCCAGTTATTAGGTTTCACCAGGGCAATTGGATTTGATAGGGGTACTGGGAAGTTAGCTGACAGCCTCAGAGATGCCGGGTATAGAGTATGGCTGAGGGGCAGCACACAGGGGGCTAGCTGCCCCCTGAGCCCGGCACCAACCAGATGTTTAACTGCCTCTTGGCTGGTACTGAACAAACGGAGGAGGATGAAAGGGCAGCGTCACCTGAAGAAGGGTCTCTACCTCCCCCCCATCTAGAGTCACCCTCACTCCCCTCAGCCACACACACCTGCAGGCTCAGGAAGCTCCCCGGCAGGAGATGGAGATGCGGAGAAGCCAAGCTTGGTCCCCAGCACTGTGAGTGCCCTGAGGCCAGCGCAGGGGATGGGCTGGGGACTGGCGTGTAGAGCAGAGGCTCGGTCTTGGAAACTTCGTGGAGGAGAGAGTGATGGAGAGTGCAAGGGAGGATCTGGTGTGTGCCAAGGCTCTGAGGAAATTCTTTCCAGCGAAGGGGTGAGAGGCTGGAAGACGCTGAGGAAAGGATGAGGCCACTGCGTGCCACTAGGGTGGAATGGGCATGGTGGGGTGCTGCCTCCCACCCCTCCCCCAGGCCCAGCCTCTGCACAAGGGCCTCTCTGTGAGTGGCTGTGGAAGTGGCCCTGTCAGGGGAGGGGGCTTAGCTCTCAGTGCCCACTGGGGGTGGGCTGGGATGGGGTTGGAGGAGTGGGAGAATAAGGGGTGGCTTCAAGCTTTAATCAAGTCCTAGAAGAAATAGAAGCCAAGACTTGGCCAGGGAGGCCATTCGCAGGACAGGCTCCTCTGCACACCAAGGCCCTGCCTCACTCCCTTTCCATGTCTTTCCAGGTGTGACTGCAAGGCCTGTCCAGCCTGCCTTCCCCAACTGTACATGCCCTCCCGCAGTGCCTCTGAGGCTGGCCCACACAGACCCCCTTTCTTTTTCTCGGCAGAGTCCCCTCCAGCTCTGTATGGAGCTACCTCTCTAGAGACGGCTGTGTTGGGAGGGTGGAAATTCCAAGTCTGACCAGAGCTCAAAGGAGTCTAAGGTCCCTTCAGTCTCCAAACCCAGGGGATTTTTTTCTCCTTGCCTGGCTTTGGCGTCACATAGACTAGTCAGCAGTGCGGGTCAGACCTCCTCCCCTACCTCCAGCCCCTATTGTGTACGCTCTCCTAGCTAATAAAAGTTTGGCCTGGGGGCACTGGAAGTGGTGAAATGATAGAAGACTCACCTCAGTTTATAGGTTGCTCACAGATTTGGTGGAGGGGCTCCATCTGCAGGAAGAACTGCAAAAGAAGGAGGTTTTGGATTTTGACTTTGGAGACAGGCTGGTCAAGAGACAAATCCTGTCTTCCCTCCCTTACTGTACTGAAGGAGGTTGCCATTCCCTTCTCCAGGAACCTTGCTGATCCAGGGATTGAATTTGCCCCTCCTGCTTCTCCTGTATCGGCAGGCAGATTCTTTACCACTGAGCCACGCGGGAAGCCCCCTGCTAGCTTCGGGGCCTTAGGCGAGTAACCTAATATCTTGGACCTAGCTTCCTTCTACAGTTATCCTGAGGATCAAATGGATCAGTGTGGATGAAAGCATTTTACAAGACTGTGTGCAGATGTCCAATGCCCCTTCTAAGTGCCACAGAGGAACTGAGGGACGCAGAGTTAAAGGGGCCACTATAGACAGGTGGGGACAATCAAGGAAGGCCTCCAAAGTTTCGAAGTGAGGGAGTGGATCGCTGGGGAGACGGGCAAAGGGACTGGCCTGTCTGGGAGGCCTGGCCAGGCTCTGGACTGGCTGACTCTCTCCGGTCTCAGGAGGGCCAGCATCTTGCCGAGACTGGCTTGGGAGGCATTTGTTTTTAACTAAATGGCAAAATGGACTCCATGGCCACAGCTTCTTTCATCCTCCCCAGGAAGAATTGCCCGCTGGCCCTGTGTGGACACTGTCCAGCACTTCTGGGAAGAGAGGGAGCGCAGAGTGAAGCCCGATTTCCCCACGTCGCCCCAACCTGCTCTGTTCCCTCATCTCAGAGTTCACCAGAGGGAACATTAGCCAGACATTGTGACCCGCCCCCGCCACACACACATACTGAATGTGTACAAAATGGTACCCCCAAGCCCCACCACTTTGGACCCTCCCAAGTCCCTGATTTTACAGTTCCTTATCAGTGTCAGGAATGCGCTAAATTCAAACCAGTTTAGATCTCTTGGCCTGTGGGCCAGGGAGACTTTGAACAGGAGGGTCTTTTGTCTCTGGGCAGTCATCCCTTATACACAAGCAAGAGTCAGGAGAGGGAATGATTTTGGCATCATCCCCCACAGATAGCACTGGAGTCTTTCAGCCTGGAGGGAAGGGCCAGGCTGAGGCTGGCATATGGAGGGAGAGCCCTGGGCACAGGGGGCATGAGCGTCACCCAGCTGGGGCTACCTTCTGCCGGGTTTGTCCATCCGGCACCAGCTGGCTTCCCGGCACTGCCCCCGCAACCAACCAGACTCCTTCTCCTGTTACCATGGCAATTGGCTGCCATCTTGTACTCGGGGCACGATCTCATATCCGGATTTTCCCATGGGGTTCCTGGAGGATGGGAGATAGTTCTCAGGGGATTTATCCTTCCTCCTGATATCCACCCAATAAAAATTCATATTAATGTATGATTTTTTTTAATTTAAAAAAAAACGGAGGCTGACTGTATGTCAGGCTCTGCTAAATACTCTCTATGTGTTATTTACTATGTGAGGTTAATGAGGTAAAATTTAAGAGAGTACCACGCAGGTTCCTGTTTCTGTGACAGACTTCTCTCTCCAACCAGGAAATTCCATGATCTTGCTTATTCCTGTCTTGGAAAGTCCTTTCCAATGTCTAACCAAGATCTGTACTGTTGGAGTACCAGTTCTTTGGCCTATGGCTTGACATGGCTGATTTGAGAGGTAAGGAAGGAAGCACCCCCCAGTTTCAGCCACATTATTGAGCTTCCCGGGCTCCGGCTGTTGGGATAGGAGAACTGAGGCTTGGATAGATTGGGGAGAAGCTCAAGTGCCCCTTAAAGACTTGGAGGCCCCAAGTCTAAAACTTTTGTTTAGAGCAGTAGACTCAGTGTCACAAAATGCTTTGTCATTTCCCTTCCTTGTCCCTCTCCCCACCCAAGAAAGAGGTAGGAGCAGGAGGCCATTGGAAAGAATAGTCTCCCAGGCTCCTCCATCCAGTCATAGGGGAGGTTCCATCCAACAAGGTCCCCAAGAGATCCTGGAATGGTGAGACCTCTCTCCCTCTGGAGCTCAAGCAGAGGCCAAGAATGGTCACCTTGAGTTAGAGGGGCACCTCCAAGGGGCATCGAACAGGGCCCAGCTTTGCAGGGGAATCATGAATGAGGAGCAGGTGGAGAGAGAAAGGAGGCCTCTCTCAACTGAAGAAGGGTGGGCTGATGGGGAGGGCCTAGGGATAATTTATGATATCATTGTTCTCCGCCCCACTTTCCCAGCCCCCGCCCTCTTCCCAGCCCCCTACTGTACGGTTGCTAGGAGATTCTCCCTCTGTCTGGAGCTGGGAGGGTGTAACAGGCGGAGACTGTTCCGTCTGGACCCGTTTCCCCCACCCAGGGGAGGGCCCCACACTGAGCTTCATCTACCACCCCTTCCCAGGCCACAACAGACACCAGTCTCCTCTGTTGTTCCCCCAAATCCAACTAGCCTGGTTTGTCACCTCAAGGTGACAGGCTGAGGATCTGGAGCAAGGAAGAGCAAAGAGGGCTGAGAAGGGACTTAGTGGGGACACTGAAGAGCAGCTGGCTTCCCTCAGAGCCACTGAGAGCCAGCCCAGGCTGGGCAGAGGACCGAGAGGGGTCATGGACACAGGCCTCAAGGAGCCCAGGTTTGAGGGAGACTGAGTCTCTACCTTTAGGGAGCTTCCAGTATGATGGGTGAGGCAGCCCTCCCCACCCCTCCCCTCTGACACATCAAGGTTGGGGGGCTGGCAAAGGTGGGCAGGCCAGGGGGCAGGGCAGGGGAAGTGGGAGGTGGGGCAGGGAGGCAAGAGTTGCAAGTCTAGGTGGGAGGAGGGTGGCACTGATCTGAGCAGAGCTGGGCAATGCAGGGGTGTGGCCCAGATACCCCCCTCTTTCTGAAATTCTCTTCTCAGACTTTAAAGCCCTTGGAGAAGTCACCTGAGGTGAATTTGGGAGCGCTCCCAATTCCAAGTGGGGAGGAAAGGAATGCTGTGCCCACAGCTGTGCTTCTGATTCCTGATTTCTCAGTTCAGTCGCTCAGTTATGTCTGATACTTTGCGACCTCATGGACCAGGCTTCCCTGTCCTTCACCAGCTACCGGAGCTTGCTTAAACTCATCTCCATCAAGTCAGTGATGCCAGCCAACCAACTTGTCCTCTGTCATCCCTTTCTTCTCTTGCCCTCAATCCTTCCCAGCACCAGATTTCTGTGTAACCCTTCTTGATTTTATTCTTTCCTAGGTACAGCTTCCCACCACCCAGAAAGGAAGGAACTGGCTTTGATTTTGGCAACCTCTTGCTTGTGTAAGCCCTTTCTTAGCCATTGTCTCAGTTGATCACCCAATGGTCCTGCAAAACTGGTGATACTGTCCCCACTTTACAAAGGCATTGTCGGAGTCCCAAGTTGGAGGACTAGGAAGCTGGGTTGGGCGTCAAATGGGGCTTGGGGGATTCCAGAGCATATGCTCTTTCCGTCCCCTGTGCCAGCTTCCTGCAGAGCACGTGCCAAACACAAGCAGAGGGACAGAAAGGAGGAGAGGACCGAAGGGGCAGGGGGACGTCTCTGCATGTTCTCAGGGGAGGAAGGAGACTCCTTCTCAGATGCAGGAGTGAAGTCAGGAATGCTGAAACTGTCCTTGCAGGCTGAAGATGTGGCTGGGGAAGAAGCCACGGGAGCGGTAGAAGTCAACAAAATCTCTTCAGGTTAGTTCCTGACCAAGGAACTTCCTGAAGCAAGTCCCCTGGGTTACCACCTAGCCCTCCCCTGCTGGGGACCAGAATTCCTGCCCTGGGCATTCCCCTCCCACTCGCCCACTGCGGCCCTGGATAGAGCACCTGAAGAGATCCCTAGACTCAGCCGCCGTCTTGGCGGCCCCCTTTTTCATGGAGCCCTCCCTGGTCTTTCACTTTTCCTGGCCACTGGACAGTTGCCCTCTGTCTCCTGCTAAGGTTTCCATCCCCAAAGAACCTTTTTCAATCTTGGCTTCTTTTTTTTTTTTTTTCCAGACCAGAAAGAACCTACTTCCTCCAGCTGGCTTGAGTGCCCTGTGAGAAACCTTCCTGATTCATTGAAAGATGAGGCTAAATTCTAGCAAGTCGAGTGGCTCCTTCAAGAAGCCTGTGTGCAGGACAGAAGTGGAGAGGCCATAGCCTCAGCCTGGGCAGCCCATTGGCACCTGGAGCCACCTCAGCTTCGCCTCCCCTTTGCTCCTGTGTCTACAAGCTGCCCAGCCCAGCCCATCCTGGTTTCTCCTGTGTCTTCTGAGCTGAGATTTCTCTGAGATGGAAGTGCCATCTCATGTCTAATAAAGACTCTTGAATACTGAACAACATTACTGGTGGTAGTAGATGTGCCTGGGCAGGGGAGGGGCTGGATGAGAGGAGAGTAGTGCCAGCCTCCCTCTGAGGCATGGGTCCCCTACCTCTGGGATCTAAGGCCTGCTGGTCTGAGGGGGAGCTGATGTAATCATAATAGAAATAAAGCACACAAAAATAAATGCAATGCTCTTGAATCATCTCAAAACCATCCACCCACTCAGGCCCATGGAAAAATTGTCTCTCATAAAACCGGTCCCTGGTGTTAAAAAGGTCGGGGATCACTGCTCTGAGAGACCAGTGCTGTAGAGGCCACACGGCAACAAAATGGAGAAACCTCACTAAGAGCTCCACCTGTGCAGCGGAGCGGGGCGCAGGCAGGCTCCTTCCACCTCTTGAGCCGCCCCAGGCTTCTGGGCACACCGTCCCTGATCTGGTTAGTTCCAGCTCCGAGCAGTGGGCTGATGTGCCCAGCCAAGGAGGCCTCCCCTGTGCCAGCTTCCTGCAGAGCACGTGCCAAACACAAGCAGAGGGACAGAAAGGAGGAGAGGACCGAAGGGGCAGGGGGACGTCTCTGCATGTTCTCAGGGGAGGAAGGAGACTCCTTCTCAGATGCAGGAGTGAAGTCAGGAATGCTGAAACTGTCCTTGCAGGCTGAAGATGTGGCTGGGGAAGAAGCCACGGGAGCGGTAGAAGTCAACAAAATCTCTTCAGGTTAGTTCCTGACCAAGGAACTTCCTGAAGCAAGTCCCCTGGGTTACCACCTAGCCCTCCCCTGCTGGGGACCAGAATTCCTGCCCTGGGCATTCCCCTCCCACTCGCCCACTGCGGCCCTGGATAGAGCACCTGAAGAGATCCCTAGACTCAGCCGCCGTCTTGGCGGCCCCCTTTTTCATGGAGCCCTCCCTGGTCTTTCACTTTTCCTGGCCACTGGACAGTTGCCCTCTGTCTCCTGCTAAGGTTTCCATCCCCAAAGAACCTTTTTCAATCTTGGCTTCTTTTTTTTTTTTTTTCCAGACCAGAAAGAACCTACTTCCTCCAGTTGGCTTGAGTGCCCTGTGAGAAACCTTCCTGATTCATTGAAAGATGAGGCTAAATTCTAGCAAGTCGAGTGGCTCCTTCAAGAAGCCTGTGTGCAGGACAGAAGTGGAGAGGCCATAGCCTCAGCCTGGGCAGCCCATTGGCACCTGGAGCCACCTCAGCTTCGCCTCCCCTTTGCTCCTGTGTCTACAAGCTGCCCAGCCCAGCCCATCCTGGTTTCTCCTGTGTCTTCTGAGCTGAGATTTCTCTGAGATGGAAGTGCCATCTCATGTCTAATAAAGACTCTTGAATACTGAACAACATTACTGGTGGTAGTAGATGTGCCTGGGCAGGGGAGGGGCTGGATGAGAGGAGAGTAGTGCCAGCCTCCCTCTGAGGCATGGGTCCCCTACCTCTGGGATCTAAGGCCTGCTGGTCTGAGGTGGAGCTGATGTAATCATAATAGAAATAAAGCACACAAAAATAAATGCAATGCTCTTGAATCATCTCAAAACCATCCACCCACTCAGGCCCATGGAAAAATTGTCTCTCATAAAACCGGTCCCTGGTGTTAAAAAGGTCGGGGATCACTGCTCTGAGAGACCAGTGCTGTAGAGGCCACACGGCAACAAAATGGAGAAACCTCACTAAGAGCTCCACCTGTGCAGCGGAGCGGGGCGCAGGCAGGCTCCTTCCACCTCTTGAGCCGCCCCAGGCTTCTGGGCACACCGTCCCTGATCTGGTTAGTTCCAGCTCCGAGCAGTGGGCTGATGTGCCCAGCCAAGGAGGCCCCTAGGTGCCATCCCAAGAACCAAGAGAATGAGAGAGGATGGGAATGCTCCCCTGGAGCACCTGTGTGGGAGGTCACCAGGTGGCCCTCTGTCTTGCCACAATGGGACACAATTTTAGAAATGTTCTCCAGGGTTTGAACAGACCAGAGAGAAACAGCACCCCTGCTTCACGGGATCACCCACTCGTGCTTCCTCTCTGTCCACCCTGAGTGGAGACAGAATGGGATGAATGTGCCTAACAAGAAAGATTCAGGTTAGACAGCAGGTAGGACTTCCCAGCAATACCTGGGAGGGAACCTGAGGGAGTGGGGGAGACAAGGCAAGAAGGACCTGTGCTCTTGGTCTCATTTCCCCCATGACACACCTGTATAAAGCATGCTCCCCCAGAGAGAGGTCCCCTGGGAAGTGTTGGCAGAGTCCAGAGTGCCAGCTCCTTTAAGCATTCTACCACTCCCTAAAAAGTCCTTCCTCCCATCTAACAATCCCTTCATGGAATGATAGCTTGAATCTTGGAATTTTTCTAAATAAAAAGACTTAAGATAACACACATGGTACAATTTCAACAGCACAAAGGGAAAGTACGGCTCTTTCCCTCCCTGTTCACAGCCACCCACCTCCTCTCCCAAAAGGCAACCGCTGGTGCCTGCGTCCTCCCTGAGATACTCTGTGTGTTCAAGCACATATGTCTACACATCCTCCTCTTCCATTTAAGCCCTGATCACAGCATTTTTACCTCCTCTAGACCAGGGCTCCTAGCCTGAGGTCAAGATGAAACTCAGGGGATCCTTGCATCTGCTGAAATTGCACACACAACGCTGGCTAGGCACCTGGGTATGGTTTTCAGGAAGAAATATTGCATTAAGAGGCACCCGGTCTAGCCCAGCTCCTCAACTGCAGAGGAAGCCGAGGTCAGAGAGAGGAATGGTGGTGTCCAGGGTCCTCAGCATGGTGGAGGCCCGTCAGAATTCCAGGCTCCTCTAGGCTGCATTCCAAGGAGCCCCAGAGTCCCCCACAAGGCCAGGGTCAAAAAGGGCTGCCACTCCAAAAAACAATTCCATTCGTACCCCATGTGACATATATAAAGGGCAGAGCCTAGGCTCATCGGGCCAGGCAAAGTGCTTCTAAGGTTCCCAGACCTCCTTTCAGGATCCTTCTGACTGCCTGGCCTTGCAAGGACCCACTGCAGCCCTGGCAGTCAGTCCTACGAGGAGGGGTGAAGGGAGACAAGGTCTGGCCTGGGATCAGCATGAAGTCTGGCCTCCCCCTCCTCCTGCATTTGTTTGGACTCTGGAGCCTATGCATCAACATTCTAGGGCTTTCTTAACCTCCAGGTGTTGAGGGCCCTGGAGCGGGCGAGGCAGCCAGTGCCTGACTGGGGCCAGCCCTCTGCTTCCACTAGTGGCCTGGCTCCTGGCTTAGAAGGGAGGCTCCTGGTGAAGGAGCCGGGGCAGGCACGAGGAGGTGGGAGGAGAGACTAGTCTGAGCACAGGAACGGGAAGCAGGCACTGGTGACAGAAGGTGGGAGAGGAGCCACAGAGGGTAGGATGCCTTTTGGAAACAGAAAGACCCAGACACAGACAGGGGCAGAGAGGGTGGGGAGGGGTCCCTCCCTCAACAGGGATGCCAAGACTGGGGTGGGAGGGGTCCGCCCAGCGGACACTGAGGAATGTGCTCTCAGAGTCCCACTGAGCATATGCAGATGAGGCCTGTCTGTATGCAAATGAGACCGTCTATATGCAGATGAGCAAAGAGGACATTCTCTTCTCAGGGTTACCATAGAGCCCACCCCTACCGCCTTCCCCCAGACCCCCAGCTGCCGGGGGAGCCTGGGAAGAAGCCAGGCCTAGGGAGGGGGGAGCAACCTGCAATAGAAGGTTAGACTTCAGGAAGAACTTACCAATGGAAAGTGGCCAGCCTGGTCAGGGAACTGAAGAGGAAATGGTGGATATAGAGGGGCTGCTGAGAGAGCCAGGGAAAAAAAAAAAACGATGGTGGTGGACTGTGAAAGAACAGCGCAGTCACCCAGAAACATAGGCAGATGGAAGGAAACTCTGAGAGGGAGGCAGGAGAAAAAAGAACTTCAACTGAGCCTCCGCTTTGTGCCAGATCCCCCAGGAAGCGTCTTCCACTCAGTCTCACTGCTCCTGGTGATAACCCCATGAGGCCCCTCACAGATGTGGCCCAGACAGACTGACACCTCTCGGCCACACACTTTGCAAGAGGCAGAGCCCTAGGCCGTTTGACTCCATAGCAGACAGCCTCAGCCTTTAGGATCTTCCGGTCCTTCCTGGCCAGCCCCTCCTCCTAACCCGAGGGCAACTGAAGGGCCCTGGGGGCTGGGAGCCTGCGCCTGAGTGAAGGGGAGGTCTGGCTGGGTCCCACAGAGGGGCTGCAGAGGGCTGGGAACTTCAGTAGAAGGTAGGGTGGGGCTGTGGGGGGTAACTGAGTGGGCATGAGGCAGGAGAGGGACAGCAGGGCAGGGAAGGACACCAGGTATAACACTGTGGGGGAAACCGAGGCCCACAGAGATTGGGAGGGTCGCCCTCCTCACTCAGCAGATTGAAGTCCAAGCTGGGCCTGAACCCAAGGCACTGGGCCCCCAGCCCAGGGCCCCCTTCCTGGGAATGCAGAGGCTGGCCATCGAGGGTGTCTTTGAGAATAGCCTCTCCTCTTCCTCCAGTGGCCCCTGGCCCCCCACATCCAATGGTGTAGCCAAGGCCTTTGTGGGGAAGCCGTGGGGAAGAGAGGCCCCTTGTTGGCCCATTCATCGTGCTGGAGGCTCGGCCAATGCCAGCCCAGGCCCCGGCTGGGCTCTCCTTCCTGGGGGTGCCAGCCAGCCCCCACCCACTGCCCCTGCCCGCTCCCCAGCTCTGCCGTTTCCTGGAGCCTCAGGGCTTTGGCCTCGGTCCCGGCTGAAAGATGGCGGGGAGCCCCGGCCCCGCGCCCCCCGCACCTTGCCTTTCACACGCTGGCACCAGAGCCGTGGGAACGCTGGATGGCAGCTGGGCACCGGTGCCCGGCTCTACCCACCCCCAGCCCGGCGGACCTCAGAGAGGGAAGAGGAACAGGCTGCCCCCCAAAAAAGATCCCTCCAGGATGGGGCCCTAGAAATCCTTAGCACTAATTATGAATCTGGGGACAAACAAGGCATTTGCAAGTCAATTAGTGACAGAACTTTCCCAGGAAAGCGCTTCATCCAGGCTCAACTTCAGACAGGGACACATGCTGGGTCATCTTGTCCCTCCCCCTGCCTCTGTCCTGCTCAAAGCTCAGGGACAGAAGCCGCTCAATGTTCTGCCAGCCCCTGTGCGGCAGAGGGTCCCAGAGCCCCAGTGGGCATGAGAGGCAGGAGGGCAAGGCAGCACTCTGCTGAGGGCAGTGAGAGGTCCCTAGAGGTCTGACACCAGGAGACACTGTTAGGCCCCTGGCCTCAGTTCCCCCGGAATAGAACCTGGTGGCTCCTGGACAGAATTGCCAAGGAGACAGCTGGCCCGGACAGGGTGGCATGGATGGTGGGTGGAAAAACAGACGTCACTGTTAAAGGGCCAGGGAGAGGTGCTACCCGGAGGACACAAGGAAACCGGGTCAAGAGGAGACCAAGGGAAAGGCAAGGGGTCCTAGGCACCTCAGCGCATGCCCAGGCAGGAGGGAGGCCCACAGCCGAGGGAGGGGGTTCAGCTACACCCACAGGAACTTCAGGCCGGCCGGCCGGCCAGCTGGGGCCCCTTCCCATACAGAGGGTGACAGAGCCCATGGCGTGGCTGCTCCCAGGCAGGGAGGCCTTTAGCTGGGAGAGGGGCTCTCTGCTGAGAGGACCCCTTAATTGGGGGAAGAGAGTGAGGGAAGGGGCTGTTTGGGCCTCACCATCTGAGGGAGATTAAGGGATTATAATTAAAATGTGTTTGAGGGACTCCAAGCAGGTGGGTTAGGGCTGGTGCTAACGATCTAATTGCTGCCTTAGCCCGGCTTTAGCCAGGGCCTGGCTGCTGGGGCTTGGTAATGAGTGGGGGTGTTTTTTTTCTTCAAGGAGAGTGAGTGAGAAGAGGCGGAGCTGAGGGTCCAGGAGGGGGAAGTCTTTCTCTCCACTTTGAACACCTCAGCTCCCAGGTCTCAAGCCTGGAGCGGCTCCCCTACCGCTCTCCCTGAGACGGGAAGGGGAAGGCGGTGGCTCCGTGGCGTTCTGGGCAGCCTGGAGGATTCGGGAGCCAGGAGTGAGTGGAGAAGATACTTAGGTCACTACAGAGACGAAACATTGAGACAGGGAATGGTTAGGGTGTCCTTGGAACAATTAAACAACATGAACATGAATGGCAGATGTGCTGTGTCAAGCATTGTACAAAACACCCTATGAATGGATTTCACCCTCACAACCCTGGTGAAGTAGGTCTGCCCCGCGCGACTAGAGCAGGGCTCAGACCCCTAGCTAAGCAGAAGTCAGGGGTCCCACTGGCCAGGGGTGGCTCCTTTCTGGGAAAGGACAGAGGAATAAACCATCTCTAGACTCTGAGACTTCAGGCTGAGGGGCAAGAGCATGCAGAATGCAGCCCAAAGACCCCTGCCTCTGGGAGTCCAGCTTGCCTGAGGTGGTGCAGACCCTCTGCCTCTGCGGAAAGCAGCTTAGGACACATCAGGAGTCACAGAGTCAAGCTTTCACATATGGTGTTCCCTCTACTTGGAAAGCCGTTCCTGCTGCTCCATCTCCACCCTTCTGAGAGATCCTCCTCTTCCCCTGCAAACTCTGGATCCCCTGAGAGTTTACCCTCTCTGGCCTCTAAAGTTTTGTGCCTTTAAGATGAAGAAATGGCTTATTCAGAAATAAATCCAATTTAAAATAATTCCCTCTTTTTTTAAAGGCTTGGGAAGGACAGTGCATGTGTGCGTGCTTTAGTCGCTCAACTGTGTCCAGTTCTTTGTGACCCCATCAGACTCCTCTGTTCATGGAATTCTCCAGGCAAGAATACTAGAGTGGGTGGCCATTCCTTTCAAGGGATTTTCCTAACCGAGGGATCGATGGGTTGATCACAACGCAGGTATCCTGCATTGCAGGCAGATTCTTTACCATCTGAGCCACCAGGGAAGCCCGGGAAGGACAGTGTTTAACCCCAAAGACCAGAGCATAAGGAGCCCCTGAGGCTCCTCACTGGAGAGGAAAGAGTGGAGTTTCAGTTCCTTCTCTCATCCTCCCCTTCCTCTCGCCAGGCTCCTGCCTCCTCCCAGGGCCTGGTCACTCTGCCCAACACACGCCCTGTTCCTCTAAGAGCATTTCAGTGTTGGCCCAGAGAGCGGAAGTGCTCCTCACTACCGCGTGGGCCTCACGGGCAGAGCCCCTGGAGTCTCACTAGCTCTGCACCGGCCAAGTCCCGGAGCCAGCAGCTGCCCCTGTGAACACACAGGGGAGGCCTGGCTGCTCTGGCCTGGAGCGCTCTGGGGACTGCTGCTCGCCCTCCTCTGTGCATGCCTGCGGGACTCTTGCTGCCCGGCCCTAGCTGTGGGCCCCGATACTCTGCCACGTGCTCTATCCCAGGCCACCACCTGGGACATGGGTGTACCCTGCCCTTCCTCCCCCTGTATGGCTGAGCTAAGGATAACGGGGCTCTGGGCACCGGTCTTGGCGTTCTTATCTGAAAAATGGGGATACAAATAGTAGCTGATTGCCAAAGCTGTTGGAGGAATTAAATGAGATAATGTATGTAAAGTGCTTGGCACGCAGCAGGGCATGAAGCAGGGGCTCAAAAAATGGTGGCTGTTATTATAGTTATTAAATGGGAGGGACCCTACAGATTATGCTAGCCTGGGTAAGGACTCCTCATTATTGCTCTGGCTGGGAATAATGAGGCCTCGTGGTAACAGCCCCTTGCACTCCCAGACCTCTCTGACAAAAGGACGCAGCGGCTGCGGACGGGCTCGACAAAGTGAGAAGTGAATGGTGCATAATGGGACACTTAGGGGCTTAGCCTGGGCTGGGGGGCACTGGGAAGGACCCTCCGGCTGTGGCTCCAGGTGCTGAAGGACCCCACAGGCCAGAAACCCACGCCAAAGTCTGCCGTTTCTCTGCTTCAATGTGGCTTGGTCAAGAGCCTTCAGCTGCAGACCCAGGTCATCCAGGCTTTTCCTAATATGGACGGAGCGCCTCTAAGTGCCAAGTGCTGCTCTGCATGCCAGGGCACCAGCCGGCACCAACAGACCCCAGGACCTCTAGCTTCATGAGGCTAGTGTGCGAGACCAACACGAATCCAAAAAAAAAAAAAAGGCAAAATACATAGAGACAGTGATGAATGCTCTGGAGAAAAACAGAAAGGGAAAGGGGACATAAGGACTGGAGTCAAGGTGGTGAATTCAACTTAAATAAGGTGCTTCTAGAAGATCAAATTTTGTTCAGCCTTTTCTTGTGGAAAATGTTAAATAGATGCAAAACTCAACAGACTAGTCTAATGAACCCCCACCTGCCCTTCATTCAGCTTCCACAACTGTCAGTCTTGTTTCATCTGCACCTCCGTCTACTCTCTCCTGCCTCCCATGTCACTTTGAAGCAAATACCAGCCTTCTCCTGTCATGGAGGATGTGATTTGAGCAAAGACCAAGGGAGATGAGGAAGACAGCCACGTGGCCATTTGGGAGGTGAGCATTCTAGGCAGAGGGAGCAAGTGCAAAAGTCCTGTGCCCGGATTCAAAGCTCAGGCTCCAATCTCAGCCCTGCCTCTCCTGGCTGTGTAACCTGCGGGAGTCCCCTAACTGCTCTGAACCTCGGTTTTGTCATCTGTGAAATGAAGCTGGTGCCCCCACCCCACAGGGAGCTTGTAGGGATGGGATGAGAATCTCCATGAGTGTTTTAAAAAATAGAGCAACGCAGGACTTCCCTGGTGGTCCAGTGGGTCTAGGCTCCCAGCGCAGGGAGCCCGGGTTCAGTCTCTGCTCAGTCGTGTCTGACTCTTTGAGACCCCATGGACAGAGGAGCCTGGTGGGCCACAGGCAAGAACAAAGGAGTGGGGTGCTATCTTCCCCACCCAGAGACTGAACCTGTGTCTCTTGCATTGGTAGGCAGATTCTTCACACTGAGCCCCTGGGAAGCCCAGGTTGGGAAGGGGCTCTGGGGGTGGTTTCCTGCAGAAGGTTACCCCTGAACTTAGTCTAGCAGGTCACAGTGATGGGGAGGGAGCTTGGACCCAGAGCTGGGCCATATTTGCTGGCCTATCCCTCACCCCCACCCCTGTGGATGGGTCACAGGATCCCAGGCTGCTGGAAACAAGAAAAGGGCCAAAGGCCTATGGCCAACTGTTCTCTGAGAGGCTTGGCCCCCTTTAAAGAAACTTACCATCACCTCCACCTCTCTCCCAGGGTGATTATCACCCAAAGAGGCCTTTCCTGGCGGGAACACAAAGAGACTCCCCCCATCCTCTAGGCAGGATAATGGGCCATTCACACTGAGGGGACCCCAGCCCCACACCTGGCCTCTCAGGCAGCCCCCGACAGCCCCTTTGTCCCAGGCAGCCCTGCATACGGTGTCGGTGTCGGTGGCAGGGACGCCCTAGCCCCCAGCTGGAGCACTCCTGGCCCTTCCCCATCTCTCCAGCCGCCTGGACTCTGGGCTTCGTTTGGGGGGAACTGGGCCCACCATTCACCCCACACCGGCTCACTCGGAATTTCACTCCTCTCGAGAGTCCTTACAGAGCTATGGGAAAATGGGAGGGAATAATTAGGAAAATCATTAGCGTCTCAAGGCCCATCTGAGAGGGATTAAGGGATTAAAAGCCTTCCAACCAATCTCTCCTACTTTAAGGTTGTTGTAGCGGTTTTGTTTTCAGGACTTTTTTTTTTTCCTCTCTCTCCTTTTTTCCTGGGTTGAGGGGAGACTAAAGTCTTGGTGGATTCTTCCTTCAAAAGCTGCAGGAAAAAGTCAAGACATTGAAGTCTGAGGGGAGAAGAATGGGGAAGAGCAGGTGTGGGGGGGAGGGTCCCTTCCTGAGTTCTCCTGGGCCGCTTTGGGTCACTTCTCTGGACATGAGTGGATGGGGGGGCGGGGCAGGGGCAGCAGCCAGGCTGGGCTGGAGGGGAAGCCCAGACATGCCTGCTGAGAGCTGACGGGCTCCCTTGGAAGGCCCCTGAGGGGCCTAGCCCTGCCTGCTGGGCTACCTACCTGACGGGGTCCAATGGAGGCAACATGGGCCAAAGGTTCCATGTGACACATCCTGCTCTGGAAGCCCAAGGCTGGAGGTCAGAAAGGAGGGAGAGAGGCAGAAAGTCTGCATCAATAAAGTTTTTTACTGTTTGCAGTGAGCAACATATAGCCGCTGTCTGAGCAACGCACGGTCCAGTGCGGGTGCTTACGTGCATACCAAGTCCCTTCAGCCTTCAGTTGTGTCTGACTCTGCAACGCTATGGACTATAGCCCACCAAGCTCCTCTACCCACGGGATTCTCCAGGAAAGAAAACTGGAGCGGTTTGCCAGGCAGGGGATTTGTCCGGCCCAGGGATTGAACCTGTGTCTCTTATAAAGTCTCCTGCACTTGTGCTACCTCAAGCACAAGAGGTAGCTAGCTAGTGCTACCTGGGAAGCCCCTAGTGAGAGTGAGCAAGTAAAAATGAACAGCTTGTTACAACACATTATGAGGCTGGCTGAAATGTGAAAGGGGTGAGGGGGTCTACAGAGGCAGACCTCATCCAGCCTGGAGGGATTTGAGACAGTTCCCTGGAATGGGTTATTTATTTCCGAGCAGATCCCTAAGGCTTGGCACCCGGTAGTACTCAGCAGCTATGAGGGAAACGTTCCACTAAGATGTGCCATCCCCTTTTATAGGGAGTGGCTCACTGAAATGGTCCCCCAACCACAAGAGGAGAAATTAAATCCTATATCACTTGGCTTAAGGCAAAGCTGGTATTTGGGTTGCAGGAGGGCAGAGGGATGCATCCAAGTTCTCCCTAGAATCTTCATGAACTCCATCCTGCCCAGCCCCAAATATTCTGGGGAAGAAAGATGCTAGCTAGCACCATGTGACTCACATAGCACACTTCCTCCTGCACCCCCACCACACAGTCACAGCTCCATTTTTCTGGAAGGCTCAGCTAAATCCCCTCCAAACCCTCTGTGCCCACTGACCCTTGCCTTGAGGGCCTGAAGCCCGGTGGGGGTAGGTGGTGAAAGGGAGCAGTCCTTCCCAAGATGGAGTCAGGCGGGAGCAATCCCAGAGCCCGCACCTCCCCAATGGTGCGGGTTAGAGATGTTGGTGGCTCAGCCCGCTACGGCATTAATAGTCGCGTTTATAAATGATCTTAATCAGCAACTGCCAACAAGAAGCCCGGTTCTAATTCCACCAATAATCGAGGCTTGCGGGGCGTGGACAGGAACGCGAGTTGGGGGATGGAGGGGATGGATGGCTCGCAGACCCTGTGTTTAGCCTGCAGATACCGTGCAGCTGTGGAGTGCAGCTACAGCAGGGGCCAGCCGAGTGGCTTCAGAGATGGGAAGGAGGGGGACCCTGCCCTCCACCGGCTTCCACACCGAGGTTCCTTGACCCCCCACGGTGCAGCCTCCTCAGATGGTGTTGGGACAAAATGAAGCATGAGGAATTGGGGGTGGAGGGGAGTCCTCTGTCTGTGCCTTCAGAGCCAGATCCCAGACAGCAGACTGTAGGATGGAGGCAAGCCTGTAAAAGCCCGAGTGAAATGAGCTAGAAGGGGATTGGGAACAAGCCCCACAGTGTCCAGAGCCGCATTCCTGGCTCTGGGGAGATGGATGGTGCTAAGCTGAGAAGGAGGGGACACTGGGCTGGGAGTGGTGGGGCCAGCTTCTCTAGCTGAGGGCTCTCTTATTGAGAAGAGCAGGGGAGGAAAAATAAATTTAAGAATCCAGCCTATGTCCTGGCACAACAAAGCCCACTTCCTCTCTCAGCCTCAGAGCCAAGCAGGGTCTGCTTGGATCCTGCCCAGGGACCTTTCCGAAGACCATCCAGAACAGTCCCAGGAAGCCTGGAAATCCAGGCTTCCTGTGTTTAGCCTGCAGATACCGTGCAGCTGTGGAGTGCAGCTACAGCAGGGGCCAGCCGAGTGGCTTCAGAGATGGGAAGGAGGGGGACCCTGCCCTCCACCGGCTTCCACACCGAGGTTCCTTGACCCCCCACGGTGCAGCCTCCTCAGATGGTGTTGGGACAAAATGAAGCATGAGGAATTGGGGGTGGAGGGGAGTCCTCTGTCTGTGCCTTCAGAGCCAGATCCCAGACAGCAGACTGTAGGATGGAGGCAAGCCTGTAAAAGCCCGAGTGAAATGAGCTAGAAGGGGATTGGGAACAAGCCCCACAGTGTCCAGAGCCGCATTCCTGGCTCTGGGGAGATGGATGGTGCTAAGCTGAGAAGGAGGGGACACTGGGCTGGGAGTGGTGGGGCCAGCTTCTCTAGCTGAGGGCTCTCTTATTGAGAAGAGCAGGGGAGGAAAAATAAATTTAAGAATCCAGCCTATGTCCTGGCACAACAAAGCCCACTTCCTCTCTCAGCCTCAGAGCCAAGCAGGGTCTGCTTGGATCCTGCCCAGGGACCTTTCCGAAGACCATCCAGAACAGTCCCAGGAAGCCCTGGAAATCCAGGCTAAAGAGAGAGAGCGCCACCTTCAGGGCAGAGAATCTCTGGGCAAGCCTGGAGACCACCTGCAAATGGGAGAGAAGAGGGAGGGTCAAGGGGGGAAGGATGTGTTCTGGGGTCCAGCAAGGGGAGGCTCTAGCTAGATGTGGAGACAAGTGAGGACTTGGTTTGGCTTCTTTCAGAGGTGGCATCTGGGGGATCCTCAGAGTCTGGGCAGCCCCAGTCAGAATGCTTTGAAGGGTTCCAGGTTGGAGCAGAGACCCAGTGAAGAGTTGCAAGGGAGCCTGCTTCCAAAGGCTTCCCTGGCGGTTCAGTCAGTAAGGAATCTGTCTGTTGTGCAGGAGACTGCCTGCAATGTAGGAGGCCTGGGTTCAATCCCTGAATCAAGGACAATCCCCTGGAGAAGGCAACTGCAACCCATTTCTGTATTCTTGCCTGGAAAATCCCAAGGACAGAGGAGCCTGGCAGGCTACACCCCCTGGGGTCACAAAAGAGTCAGACACAATTCAGCGACTAAATCAACACCACTTTCAAAGGTGGAGAGCAGAGGTAGACCGAACTCTTGACTGCTTCCCTAGTACATTGAAATGCCTCAGCTCCCAGCCCACATCCCTTGACCCCATCTCAAACTCCCCTTTTATCTAATAGTCTCTCAAATGCTCTCCCAGGAGGCCAGGCTCCACTGCCTGCACCCCACTTCTGCCTCCCCAGAAAGGAGTTGCCATGCATGTCGTACCTGGATCCTCACAGAGGCCAGGAAGACAGAAGAGCCCCAGGACAAACCAGAAATGAGTAGGCCTCTGAGGCAGCCCTGAACCCCTGCTTCCCACAAGACCCCTGCCCTACCTGCACCTTCGTCTTCTTCCTCAGTTTTCTCCTGCCTTGTGTGCATGTATTAGTTGCTCAGTCATGTCTGACTCTTGGTGACCCCGCACACTGCAGTCCACTGGGCTCCTCTGTCCATGGAATTCTCCAGGCAAGTATACCGGAGTGGGTTACCATTCCCTTCTCTTCTTTGACCTGGGCATCAAACCCGAGTCTCCCACATTGCGGGCAGATTCTTTACCGTTTGAGCCACCAGGGAAACCTGCCTTACTGGACTGAGAACCTGAACTTCCCTGGTCAGTTCTCATTTTGCTGTTGCTCCAGTTGATTTTGCCACCTCAAACCTTATGAGTCCCAGAAGCATCACTGCTTGAAGGGCCCAGGCACCATTTCTGAAACAGCTCTCACCCTAGGGGCATCAGTTGTCGATCTCTAGCCTTTGCGGGAATTTAGGAAAGGTGAAATCAGGTCCTGCACCTTGCAGAGTTGAAAGTCCACTTACTGGAGCTCAGCCTGCAAACACCCAAGAGCTAGGGCCAAGATCCCAGCTAAAATGGACTCTGCTCCAAGCACATAGTCTCTTGCCCACTGTCCAGATATTTTCCTCCAGTGCCAAACAGTGCAATGTGTTAGACACAGGCTCCTGGGCTACTGGGAGAGGAACACACCTCTTTCACTTGTGGGAGGGAACTTTGTGTGGCAGCCCCATCGCTGAACCTCTAGTCACTGGAGAAGCTTCAGGCCTGCATGGCTGGCATTTCTCCCATAAAAGGTGGGCCTTCTTAACTGGTAGCAGCAGAAGGAAGCAGGAAGGAGGCCTGGACTCAGCCTAGGGCTCACCCTGTCCAGTAACCTGTTTGGGGGAAAACATAAGTATTTCCCTCAAGGTTCTAGAAGGAAACTGGCTCCAGAGACAACCCAGATCAATGTCATGTGAAAAAATGATGGAGATGGGGAGGGCAGTTAACAGGTAAGGAGGATGGGAAGAGCAGAAACTCTAGGCTAGGTTTACCTTCAGGGTACAGGGCCTCAGAGAAATGAACTGGTTTGTGCAGGCCATCGGGCTAGTGAGCGCGGGGGGAGGGGGGAGCAAGTTGGGGGCCCACCACGGTCTGACCCTAAAGTTAAGGCTCTTTGGGGAGAGGAGTAGGTGACCACCCCTCCCTTGCCCCAAGGCCTGATTTTGGTCGTCTTCTGCCTTCCTCCTGGAGCTGGCGGGCTCCGATGGGCGAACAGACAGCCGCACCGAGACAATGGCACTCTGTCCCGGGCGGGCGCTCCGGGACGATAGCTCATCCCTATGCAGGGGCCGCCTCCCCCACCCGGGCCTGGCCGCCAGCCCTTTTCAGGCGGTAGAAGACGCGGCGGCGGCAGAGGGGGATTCTCACAGGCCGTTGGACATTTGCATAGCCCGCTCGCCCGCCCGGAGACATTGGCCCGCATTGTTCCCGGGAGGCGGCGGCGGCGGGCGCACGGGCCGCGGCGCGCGGGGCGGCGCGGCGGACCCGGCTGGGAGTGGGCGGGAGGGCCAGACAAAGGAGACTGGGCGCCCAGAGTCGGACGGCGGCGGGTGGGGGAGATCCTGACGGTGGGAGAGAAATATCGGGGTGAGGTGGGGGGAGCACGGCTGCCGAGTTAGTCTGTCCCAGGACGACCACCACCCCCTACTTCGGACACCCACGCCGTGTCTAATTCCTCCTCGAGCTGGGCCACTGTGCGCCGTGATTTGAATCCCAATAGCGGGGCATCTCAGGCCGTTCCCAGGCCGCGCAGGTTCGGAGGGCGGGGTCCTCCAGAGGTCACAAGAGCAGCTCGGAGCTTCCGGCCTGGGGCGGTGTTGGGGTAGGGGGAGGGCGGTCTGGCCACACAGGCACAGAAGCACCCTAAGGTGCGTGGGGAACCTTGGGCCTCTCTGCCAGATGTCTGGCCAGGAAGCCCTGTGTCGCCCACACACACTCCAGAACAGTGACCAACTCCAGAAACCCTTCCCTAAAGGTTCTGACCCTGCTGGCTTGACACTGACCTCCGATGCACCGATCTTCCCCATCAGTGGGGCCCTGAGAGGCAAGCAGGGGCTCGGGGTCCTCGTCCATCATTGTCCCCAGAACTTGGGCACTGGGGCTGGACAGACAAGAGTTCATGAGTGGGCAAGTGTCTGATTGTCCTGCATTGAGAGTAATAATGGTGGTTATCAGAGGGGCTGTCCCTGAGGGGCAGAGGCCTCATTGTCCTGAAGAGGTGAGGAAGAAGCCCCCTTGGCCCCTGTCCCCACCATCTCCTTGACCTGCTCATTGTCACCCTGTTGACCCAGCCTGAATGGATGGGCCACCGTGTGGGGGGATGGATGGTGCTGAGCTAGGGGCTACGGGAAAATGGGGGAGGGGCTGAGTCGCAGGGCAGCAGACAGGCTCCTAGGATAGCCTGGGAGCTAGGACATTTCTTGCCCTCTGAGCTATCTGCCTGAAAGCAGTGATGGAGGAGCTCTCCATACCCAAACTGCAAACGATGATGGCCCAGTCCATCACTTGGACTGAACGACCTAGGCACTGCCCACCAGGGTGCTGGGCACCGGAGGAAAAGCTATGGGAGGGAGAGGAGGAAATGTACAGTGGAAGAACAAGGGCCTGGTTTTGAAGAGTTCAGTCTCAGACAGTCCCCTGAGCCATGAAGCCAGGGTTCTGGATCTTGTAGATCTCAGCAATGTCTTGGGCTATGAGCAGCTTTGAGGGAGTAATGGAGCTCAACTGTTTGGTTATAGGATTTTGGGCAGCTACCACCCTGTCCCTCCTTTCTCAAGGACCTCTTGGTGGGCCACCTTGGGACCTGCAGCCTTTCTGCCCTTAGAAGCTGGTAACTGTCCTCTCCCAGGGATGGTTCAATTGTCACTTCTCAGGAAGACTCCCTGGATTAAGATGGGAGCAGTGACCAGCCTGGGCTGGAGCAGACCCATTTAGTTAAGCCTGGAGGAGATTTGCTTATGGTCAGAAAAGAACCAGAGTGATTAGGAAAAGATAAAGTGGGAAAATGCCAGTGTATGTGTAAATGAATACTCATAATCAGAGCTTTACCCACCCAGGCAGGGCAGGGAGGGTCTTATCCTCAACTCTCTGCTTTCCTATAAGTCTTTCAGATCTCAGAGGACTGCTCGGGAGCTTGTGGGCAGAACAGGTCAGCTGACTGTACCTGGATCTTTCCAGGGCTAGAGGGAAGGCTCTACAGGATGGAATGGGGGATGGGCCTCTGCTTGTCCAGACTCCTACCCTCCTGGGGCTCACAGGACAGGATACCTTTCTGCAATCTCAGCAGTCATCCTTCTGCCTCAGCACAAGGATCTGCCTCCAACATACCGATCCCAGCCAGCAACGGGGCAGGGGAGGTTGTGGAGGAAGGAGGGGAGCTCAAGGGGAGGGACACACCAAGTCTGTTTGGGCCACAAAGAGGAGGGTCCCATGGAGCACTTGTCCCTCAACAGCCCTCCTTGTTCCTCAGCTTTTCCTCAGCTCTGTGCTGTCCTTTCTCCAGCCCAGCTCAGTCCCTTTAACTATAGTGAGGATGGAGCCTTGTGGGAACACTTTTTGTGCCTATCCCAGGACTAAGCCCCAGAAATCCCTCCTGGGGTTTGGTCTTGAGGAAGAGGTCTATAGTCTTGTTCACTCCTGTCGGAAACCTGGGGAGTGGCAGCAGAGGGCAGAGGGGCTCCCAGCACTTCAGGTTTGGGAAAAGAGCTCTGGTCTACTGGAAGGATGGATTCCTAGTCGAATGAAAGATCTGGAAGCCCTAGCGCCGCCTGACATGCAATGGGGACTGGGCGCTCAGAAGTCTTGTGGCAGCAGTAGTGAGGACCAGAGCTGAAGCAGGCAGGAAGGCCATGAGGCTGCAGGAAGGACTTTCTTTCCTGGTCGAGGATGCTGGGGCATGAAGGCCCCATCTTCCTCTGCTGGGACTGGAGCGCCCTCTGGTGGTCTGATGGTGTCAGGCCGACGGAAGCCCTGGGCCTGCCTGCCCCATCCCCTACAGCAACTCTGAATTGCCCTTCCTAGTCCCCACTCCTCAGACTCTGGACAGGGACCTAAGTTGTGCCTGGAGGCTGGCTGCTTCCAGCTTCTGAGGAGTTAGTGGCAAAAGAATTCCTTATGCTACTTTTAAGGCTCCCAGGGCTCTCTTCCTACTGTTCAGAGGTCATCCAAGTTGAGGGTCAGAGTCGCATTCACTCTAGAATAGGAAGAGCTCTCTAGCAGACTAAGCTGTCTTGTAACAAACATACACTTGGTGGAGGGGAATGAGCTCCCTGTCTCTGGAAGCAAGAAAGCACAGTCTGGGCATTGCCCTCATAGAAGACAGCATCCTAGGGGAAGTTCCTTAGACTCAAGGAGGCAGGATGTTGTCACCAGTCAGGTCTTTTTTCACCTGAGGTTCTAATATTGTGAGTTAGATGGTGCGAGAAACTCCCCAAATTCTCAGTGCACAAAAATAAAGGAGGCAAAGTCCTTGATGACCATGGTATTTATCATCCTCAGAGAGCCAGCCCCTGGCTCAGGCTTCACAGTAACTGAGTGATGCTGGTCCAGCGAATCAGCAGTCCTTCGAGTGCCTCACTTGCAGCATGTGGGGTGGTGGGGTGGGGGTGTGTGAGGCTTTCTCCTCATCATGACCAGTTATAGCCACCTGGCTCCTCCACCATCTCCCCAGCCTTCCACCACCCCTCCCCCAAGGCTCCCTATGGAAAGGAGCTCCTGTCTTCTTTCCTGCAGCAGAAGTGATGGGAGCTAATAATGAGGAGCTTCCCCACGGCAGGTAGTCATCCTCTTCTAAAAGGAGAGCATCCTTCCAAGGGCTGGAAGCAAGTTAGGCCTGAGTCTCTGTTTCCTCTGCTCCCTGGGCTAAATGCTCATGTTCCCCAGGCACCTGGAGGGCAGGGATGGAGGACCAGGTGAAGGGTCAGCTCTACAGGATGGAGACCACAGCTGAAGGGTGAACCCCAGAGGAGCAGGAGTTGGGGAGGAGGGAAAGAGGCAGGTTGGACCAGAAGAGGCGAGACAGGGAAGGGGGCGTTTGAGGGTGAGAGGGCCCTAAGGGCCTGATGGGTGGGGACATCTCACTCCCAGTAAATCTGGTCCTCGTAGCACTGGGAGTCTGGTGGGGAGTCCAGGATGGGCAGTCTCAGCAGGAGCCCTGGTGGCAGTAGGGGACAATGTGTCAGGCTTTTTGCTGCCCCCATAGGGGAGGTTGCTACCCAGCACCAAAGGGCACAGAGGAGCTGGGGGTCATGAGGTCAATGTGATGCCTGGCACAGGCAAATAAGTATTTATTTGCCTGGCACAGGCACAGTATTTATCAAGCGCCGCTTCTGCTAGGCCCTGTGCAAAATGCGTGACAAAGCACTGCCTCCAGGAGTAATCACAGCAGCCCTGCAAAGTGAATAGGATCCCTGTATTACAGAGAAGGGGACCAAGGTTCAGAAAAGTGACATACTAAAGTGTGCACCATGGGAACGGATCAAATAGTGAGTCTGTCACGAACCACAGCTTGTAAGCTTTCTGTGGGCTCCTCTCCAAGAGGCACGCAGAAAGTGTTTCTTGAGTAAATAAGTAGTTAAATGAATGAATGAACTCTTATTTAAGGATAAGATCTCAAGGTGAGAGCAGGAAGACGGGGATACCAAAGCATATGTTTAATTTTGAAGGCCAGACATCAGGAGGGACTGCCTGGCCTGGCATCAGTGGGCAGGCTGCCTCTGTGGAAGGTTATTGTGCCCTAGTCTATTGATGAGCCAGCCAGGCCTCTTCCCTCCCAGCCCCTACCCCACCGCCAGCCCCAGCCCCAGAGAGGTGGCGCCCCAGGCCTCAGCCTGAGGTTGGGCTGCCCTCTAGTGGGAAGAGGGAGCAGCGCGCCAAGCCGCAGAGGACAGGAATTGGTCAGCAGGCTTCCCACCATCCTTTGCGACCAGAAGGGAGAAAGTACCTGCTTGGTCCTCCTTACCTGGAGGAAGTTACCCTGAACACCATAACCCACCCTGCACCTGGCACGATGTAGGTGTTCAATAGAGTAAATGAATGTCAGGGGAATGGGATCGATCCAATGGCCCTTCCTCCAGAGAACACCCCCCCTCACCTCCTGTCTCTTATACACAGATAGATGTGTATAAGAGACAGGTGACACATAGCCCGAAGAGCTGGTGCATGGCCTGAGACGTGGCACTGCGCTGGCCCTCGGCTACGAGTGGAAACACACTCTCCAGGCTGCAGGGAGAGGAGGGAGTGGGGATACGGATGGAGCACGGAGCCAGGGCTGGTCAGCACATCAGTGCCCTGCCCCACTTTCTGCAGCAGCTGAAAGGGCCCTGGGGAGCCTGCCAGGCTGAGTCACCTCCAGGCCTTTGCTCCAACTGAACCCATTGGAGGGGAACACTCTCCCACCCCGTGTGCCAGCAACACCTTCACACTTTTCAAGGCCCAGCTTGAGGGTCACTTTTGCCTCCCCTCCCCCTTGAGCCCTGATGTGCAAAAATCTATCCTAAGGGTCAGTGTCTCTTCTTTGACCCTTGAATAATGACACTGTTGAAATTCTGTATTCAACTGCACTTGACTGAGGACCGAGAAGGCAGTCCCCAGTCTTGCTCACCCCAGTTTCTTCAGCTTCCAAGGTATGGATGAATGAATGAAAGAGAATAGACAGCTTTTTTTTGGTGGTGGTGGTGGTAATCCACAAAAGGAGGAAGAGACTGAGGGAGTTGGTTCCAGGGGGATAATGATTCCATTGAGGATTGGGGGTGGGGTGAGGGTGGGGAGAACTCACCCCTCTCCATAAGCTTCACGGGTGGCCAGCCCAGCTACAAGCCCGCCCAGGAGGGCTCCCAGGACCCCTGGCATCCCATGGAGGTTGTGCACACCGCATGTGTCTTGGACTTTGAGTTTGGACTCAAGGATGGGCTGGAGATAGGACACCAATCGTGAGTCTCATGTGCCCCCTCAGCCAGGCCTGCTGGAGAGGAGGAAGGGTGTGAAGATGTCCTCCCCTGCTCAGGGCCCAGGGGCTTATGTACCGTGATGAACTTGTACCCCAGTGTGGAGATGGCCCCAGCCAGGAAGCCAGCCGCCAGAGCCCCAAAGGGTGTCAGCATCATTTCAGCTGATGTCCCTACTACAACCCCTCCGGCAAGTGCTGCGTTCTGCACGTGGACCTAAGGGAGCACAGAAGAGCAAGGCTCTGGAGGCCCTTTTTGATCATCACAGCCACACCCACCCCAAGCCCACCCACCTGAGTGCCACCTGCTGCTTCTCCACCGTCTGATCCTCTGCCTCACACGGGTCCTAGCCTCACCGCCTGCTCTGGCCCCAACGCCTCCAGCATAGATGCAGCCCCCTGTGCCTCTGCCCTTACCTGTTCCCCTGAAGGATCAACCTTGCAGGGTCTCAGACCTCTTCTTGGTCTCCCAGCCCACCCCTCTGCCTCTCCCCATGCCCTCCCCCATACCATGTCCAGCCGCCCATCCCCCCCGACAAGGGCTGACAAGGCGAAGGTGCTGAGGGTGCTGGCGACCAAGGAGTAGTATGTGTTGAGAGCGCTCCGATGCTGCCCATCCCCCAGGGCGGTGGGTGCAGAGTTGAAACTGGGCCAGAAGATCCACAGGAAGATGGTCCCTAAACAGGAGGCAGGCAGGCAGAAGGAGAGGAAGTAAGTGACTTCTTCACAAGGTACAAGTTGTATAACTGAAGTCAAGTCACTTACCCTCATCAGCCTCAGTTTCCTCATCTGTAAAGTGGGGACAGTAACACATACCTCAGGAAGTGAGGACTAAATGAGATGATGCATACCAAGTCCCTAACCACGGCCTGTTACTTTAGTTAGTGTCAGTCGCTCAGTCATGTCCGACTCTGTGACCACATGGACTGTAGCCCACCAGGCTCCTCTGTCCAAGGGATTCTTCAGCAAGAGTACTAGAGTGGATAGCTATTCCTTTCTCCTGGAGATCTTCCAGGCATCAAACACAGGTCTCCTGCATTGCAGCTGGATTCTTTACCAGCTGAGCCACCAGGGAAATCCAACCATGGCCTCATTGTTGTTGTTCAGTAGCTCAGTTGTGTCCGACCCTTTGCAACCCCGTGGACTGCAGCACACCAGGCTTCCCTGTCCTTCACCATCTCCCGGAGCTTGCTCAAACTCATGTCCATCGAGTTGCTGATGCCACCTAACCATCTCATCCTCTGTTGTCCCCTTCTCCCACTTTCAATCTTTCCCAGCATCAAGGTCTTTTCCAATGAGTCGGTTCTTCACATCAGGTGGCCAAAGTATTGCAGCTTCAGCTTCAGTCCTTCCAATGAATATTCAGCATTGATTTCCTTTAGGATTGACTGGTTTGGTCTCCTTGTTGTCCAAGGGACTCTCAACTGTCTTCCATGGCCTAGCTGGTACAAAATGTCTAACAACTGGTACCACTGAAGGGTACTGGCATGAGAGGGCGTTAGTTACTTGATTGAAAACCACGGGGTGGTGGTGAGTTTTTTTTTAAATATCAGAAAGGGAAAGAAAAAAAAGGCAAAGGGCACACATGTCAGGCACGAATCTGGTACTTGATGTCTATAACAGGAAAATCATTTGTTTTATAACCTCAACTGCCACCTGGAGAGGGTGGGCCCTGGCTGAGCACTGATGGGCTGGGCCTGTGCATCTCAGGCAGGAACTGGGGGCTCCACAGGCCTTGCTGCCTTGTGAGGCTCCCAAGTCAGTCCTGGAGGGAGAGGTGGGGCAAGGGCCAGCATGGCAGAGAGGCTTGAGGGACTGAGGTGGGGGCAAGGGGGTGCTGGGGGCCTGTGGGGCAGGGCCGGCAGGGCAGAGGCTTGAGGAAGTGCCCCTTAGTCCTGAGTGGTCCTTGGGTTGCGATGTAACTTCTGCATCTCTACAGTTGGCAGTAAAATCTACCACACATACACATGTGTCTTCTGAGAAGAGTTTTGAGAGGAATCAAGGAAGAGACCCATTTTCCTGTCCAGCAGGAGCTGGGAGGCAGAGGAAATCTGAGAATGTAAGCCTGTCAGGAAAACACAGAAATCTTTGGGAAGCCTTTGGACTTCAAACCAAACTTATCAAAGGGCAAGGAGGCCTCAGCTGGCCTAGGGTTCCATGTGCTCCGTCTCACAACACACCCAGATGTGAGCAAGGAACACAAGGCAAGTCTCTTTAAAATAAGAATGGGCACTTCAGTAACTACTCAATACTACCTTCAAAAGGGTAAAATATCAATTTCTTTTCCTGACTCATCAGTGAATGGACAGGAGCAGAGGTGCAGGCTTAGAAGAAATAGGTGGTGATGAGGGTGCTTGCAGGCCAGACCCTACTCCTCCCAGGGGTGACCTGTGACCTCTCCTTCTCTCCTGAGAGTGCCGGGGCTTCCAGGAGATCTCCTGGGAGGAAGTGTCCTCAGGAGGTGGGAGGCAGCACCAAGGGAACAGGCCTAGAGGTTAGAGATGGGGAGAAGCTGAGTCGGGCCGGAGAGAGAGAGGGAGAAGGAGGTGGGGAGTGGGGAGGGTAAGGTAGCAAATTACTGCAGGGGCCCGCATGCCTGACTGAGGAGCCTGGAATGTGGGTAGGGGTCCCTGAAGGCCTTTAAACAGAGATAGTTACCATCAGACTTGGATTTAGAAAGGCCCCTGGGATGGATCTCGGGCATCCCTGGTGGCTCAGACAGTAAAGAATCTGCCTGCAATGCAGGAGACCTGGGTTCGATCCCTGGGTCAGGAAGATCCCCTGGAAGAGGGTAGGGCAACCCACTTTAGTATTCTTGCCTGAAGAATCCCATGGACAAAGGAGCCTGGCAGGCTACAGTCCACAGGGTCACAAAGAGTTGGACAAGACTGAGAGACTAACACCTTCATGAACATTTTCTGGGATGGAGCCCTGAGATCCATGAGCTTTGAGTTCTAAGAACCTGTCATAAAACTGCCAAAAATGATAAGCAACGGTCCCCAGGCTCTGATGGAAGAGTCCGAGTTGGAAGGGAGTTCCCTGCCAGAACCCCAGGACTTATAGGTGGCACCCCGAGACCAGTCCTGGATATGAACTGGCCCCTTACCCACCACACCTCGGGAGGCCTCACCAATCATGGCAAAGAGGTCCGAATGGTAGATGGAGCCCTGGCGATGCTTGCTCTTCTCCAGCTGGGGCCTATAGAGGACCCGGGAGAGGATCAGCCCGAAGTAAGCACCAAAAGTGTGGATAGTCATGGAGCCTCCTGCATCCTTCACCTGGGGAGGTGGGGCTGAGGTGGAGGGGCAGCCCCCTGCCCCAATCCTACCCCATGCCTACCCCATGCTCAGGGCCTGGCCATGCCCACTCCTCACCCCATCCCCATCCAAACTCACCTCCAGGAGACTAAGGAGGACAAACTCGTTGAGGCCAAACAGCACCACCTCCAGCAGGGCCATGAGCAGCAGCTGAACCGGCCCAGTCTTGCCCAGTATGGCTCCAAAGGAGATAAGGACGGCCCCAGCACAGAAGTCAGCATTGATCATGCTGGGGGGTTCGGATGGGGAGGGTGAGTGGGGCTGGAAACAAGGGCA